>JAHWFO010107205.1:0-19511 GCA_023313115.1 Rhysida immarginata | reverse complement strand
ACTTATACTTCGTTGTGGTTAAAGAGTCTTTATTTAGTTTTAAGTTTACAATTATTCCTCTTTCAGAGAATCAGTGAAAAAATTAGAGGTTTCTCTGAAACTGTGAGAAATACAAAAAAAAAATAAAAATAAAAATACCACTATCTTGAAAGCTAGTGGTTATTGAGATATGGATCAAATTTATCAATCTATAAATTGGATAGGGTTCATTCCATGCCTAAGGGTTCCTGGTTGACCCTCTTCAGTTTTGATGAAATTTTTACAGGATGTTTTTATGGATCCTCCATGGAGGCTTCCAAATGTGACTCCCTTACTTTGGTCGATAGAGGAACGCTTGTGAGCTTATCTATCAATATTGGTATCGGTTCACTCCACTTTGGCCCCGTGAAGTTGGCCCCTTCCACTTTGGCCCCGTCCACTATCGCCCCTTCCACACTAGCCCCCTACAAAAATACTTTTAAGACCCACTTTCATAAAAAAAGACCCTGCAGAGAGCTTAACAAGTCAAATAGAAAACCAAGAATTCAGTTATTTAGAATACTTACCTAACCTAACCCGCGAAATTCTCCTTTTAACTAAGAACGATTTAAATTAAAGCTTTCCTAAAATCTAAATTGTTTTAAAAGAAATAATAGGGTTTAGAAAATCATTTTTGTTTCATTCATTTAAAATTCCATGGTTTGCACAATAGTCGTTAGCCTGATTATTATAGGCCCACGGTTTTCAAAAATTTTTGAACAAGTACCACCCCACAAGGACAATTAAACTGAAGTTTAATACCAAATAATCAATCAATCTAACTTTTTTTTATCTGCTTCACAATAAATTGTTATAATATTTCTGATTTGTTTGTTATTAAATAAAAATTCATGAATGGCTTCTTGTATGTGTTTATTTTGCTACTCTTTTAACCATGGAAATAAATTACAATAAACAGATTTAATTTTAATATTTTTTAAAATAGATTCAATTTTTCTCAATAATCGATTCCAGGAATCGATTAATCGTTACTATGCAAAAATAAATTGCATAAAAATTAATTGATTATTAAACGATTCAATTTTTCAGGGAATCGCCTACCACTAAAAACCACTTAAAACATTTGGGTGATTATTCGTGAAAAACATTGCTTGAAGTACCATCACAGTTTGAAACCCTGGCTATGTTATATTCAAGTTACTTGTGTATAGCCTTAACCTCTCCTCAGGGCCTCGATAAAATATATTGGCGATAAAATTACCATATAATGGCGCTGGGGCGAAAGTGGAACGGGCAAAAATTTAAGGGGCGAAAGTGGAGGGGGCGAAAGTGGAGGACAGCTCTGTATCTTATCAAAACCAACTCAAAAGAGGGATATCGTGGGTGGTGTCGTCCGTCCAACCTAAGTTTGCGCAATATGTAAACAAAAACATGTGGTGAAGTAAGATTTCATTGGCTGATTGTAGTTCTCAAAAGAAAACTGGAAAATTGACTTAAAACTTTAACAACCAGTTCTGAAAACAAGTAAAAACATTTAATGATATTAATCATGATAAAAACAAAATTAATTACACTTAATTTGATCAATTTTTAATGACATATATTAAAAAAGTAGACACAGGAGAACTCGAGAACTCTCATGGCAAACGACAGTACAGAAATCATAACCATGGGATCAAGAGATTAATTCTTCTCCATGGTCAAGATTAAGTACGTCGTGCAGGAAAGAAAAACCTGTGTCTCGGGGCCCAAACACTTTTATTTAAGAATTATTCTCCATGTAATTTATTGAAAAATCAACGGTATTTATAAAATTGATAATGATATTCATAAAATCAATGAAACTTATAAAATTCTAAAAGCAAATAAAGACCGATCATAACTTTCGAGACCAACTGAATACAGTAAATGACGTTTATTTGTCTTGGGGCCAAAACATTTTTAAGATTTATTCATCGTGTAATTTATTGAAAAATCAATGGTATTTATAAATTGATAATGATTATTCAAAAAGTAGTTAAAGACTGACCATAAAGGTACATTCCCATAGCTTGCTAGAGCTGTAAAGCGAAGCTTGAGCTTTAAAGCACATTCTACTCGCGAGAAAAAAGCACCTGTAGCTTGCAAGCTTTAAAGCAAAAACTAGCTTTGAAGGTATCCCATAGCTAAAGCGTCTCGCGAGAAATCGCAGGTGGGAATTCAAAAAAACATGGCACCTCTCAATACACGAAAACGTTTTGTTGTTACAGAGAAGGAGTTTAATTTTAATAAGCTATTGATAATTAATCGTAAAGTATTTTGTAAAAAGGAAAACATATTTCCACTTAGCAATACATGATATTTATTTTTATTTTCGCTGGCACTACAATAAATGAAATAAATAAACCAATTAAATTTAAATAAACAGAATAAATAAAATTAAGTAATAAATAAAGTAAAATAATACACAAATTAATAAAATAAAATGAGCAAAATAATAATTAAATATAAATAATGTAACAACAGAGGGGAGAAAACCTTCAGATAAACTGGAAAGTCAAACCCACTGTTGTCCCCCAACAGGCCAAAAGCCCAAAACGGGGTTAATAGAAAAAATTTAAAAGAAAATATAATAATAGTTAACAAAGACAAGAAAGGACAACAATAACATTGATCATCTAATAATTAATGTCAAACAATAGTATCATTGCTACGCTGGCAATAACAGCCGTGTCACTAAACCAGAAACAATGTTAAAATACCAAAAGTAAACAAATAAAAATTAATCTAGATAGAGAAAAAATCTGGCTTTTTGCTGGACTGATTATACCAATCGGCCAGTTTCCAGCCAACGTTTAAAAACTTAGCATTAGTTTTAAAAAACTGAGTATTCAATCTCATACCAGTGCGACATGTCCCTGAATGCCATTTTAGTCCTACATCCTCCAAAAGATCTGTAATAACAAGGTTGCCCGAAAAGACGCTATAAAACAGATGTCTTAGCCTTTTTTCAACTTGATTGTGTATTTTAAATCTTTTTTGGGCAACAAAAATTTTTTAGACAAAAACTTAAACCAACTATTTATCTTTGTTTCAAGTTTGCTATTTATAACACCTAATGGAGCATACCAAATTTCGATTGCAAAATTGATAATAGGAAGAACCAGAGCCTCAAAGAGCTTTATGAAAGTTGTAGGGTTGGATAGTCGTTTAAAAAGCCCTATTAACTTAAAGATCTTAATTATTACTTTATTATAATATTCATTAAACGTTCCACTTTCACTATAATAAACACCCAAATCCCGGATATGTTTTACCTTCAATATCTTAGACTGCCCAATTCGATATTCAAATAAGACGGGAATACCCTTTTTTGATAAGGTAACCTGATAAGTCTTTTTTACATTTGGGTTCATAGAATAATAAAATGTAAAAAATAATAATAAATTTAATAAAGAATATAAATTAATTAATGAATATATTGTATGAATGAATAAAATGAAAAGAAAATAAATGAAAATAAAAATAAACATAAATTAACAAATTAAAAGTTATATAAAATAAGTTCAATCAAATTTAATAAAATAAATAAACAAATAAATAATAAATATAATAAATTAATAAATAAAATAAATAAATAATTAATAAAAAAATTTAAACCATAGTATAATACTCAAAGAAGAAATAATAATTAACTGAAGATATTTATCAAACAAATCATGAATACAAAGGAGAAAAGGGAAACAAATACAATTCGCGGAATTCTTCCTTCATTTTTTCTCCTTTGTATTCACACTCTCCTCATGAACCCATGCACGCACCCATTCAACACCACCTTCACAGAGAAAGGCGCGCACTGCGCATGTGCCTCAGTCATTTCCAAGTAGCTTTAAAATCAAACTGACCTAGATATCCACTTGAAGCGAAAAGCAGCTTGAAAATCCAAGCGCTTCACGCAACTAGCGCATATGAGCTTGGTGTTTAGGATAGACATTAACATTATCACCTTAACGCATTCCCAGACAAATCATATACAGTAAATGGCATTTATTTGTCTTAGGGCCAAAACACTTTTATTTAAGATTTATTCTTCATGTAATTTATTGAAAAATCAAAGAAAAAAAAAATTTTTTAATAAAATTTGAAAAGTAAGTTATTTTTAGTGTCTAATGTTTATACAATATATTTTTAAATAAATATTTTCTTGCTAGCTTTTCATTAAAACATATACTTTTTTAATAAACAGTAAAAAGCCCTAAAGAGTTTCACTTGAATCCCTTGAGAGCATAAGGGATTTGGATTAAAGGATAGAATGATAGGGATTCATCTGGCTCTTCCAAGCCACGTGTATCAGAGAGAGGCCTAATCGATTCCTCCAATCATAGCAGCCTGCACAGGGATACGTGGATTCATACAACTGTGTATGCCATTAAAATTTGGTTGAATTCCAATGAGTAGTTTCCGAGTTAGCCATTCAAAATCGTAATATGTGCTGGTTAGTACTCAAAATGTGAGCATGTTTTACAATGTTGAATGTGTAACTCGGAAACTACTTGTTGGAATTCGACCAATTTTAACGGTATACACAATTGTATGTACCCTATTATTCCCCCAAATTTTACCATCCTAGAAGTTATTGAATCTGAGTTGTTAACTTGTTGATCTTGGTATGTCCATTTTTATTTCTGTTCATATCTCAGTTATTGTTCAAATTAGGACCCATGTTTATATGAACTTTTTTGCTTGTTTTGGTATAAGGAACCTGTCCCCCAAGTTTGTACACTTTATTTGAAAACGCCCTGTATATATGGGATCTAGAGCAAACAGGGTTGGGAATATTAAATTGCTTCAATTCACAATTGATAATTCAGTTGTTCTCAGTATGTTCTACTTTCCAGTAGTTCAGATTCACTATGCACCACGCACCAAATTGATTACTTAAAATTTTTTTTCTCTGTGCTCACTTAATGTATCTAATGTACTTGTGACTGTTCTTGCCGTCACTGTTGCTGCTACTGCTGCTCTGCAATTGTGTCACGCCAGCCGTATCGCTGCTCGCCACCCTGCTGAGGAAGCTTTGAGCTGTATCCGGAGATTCACCTCCCGCTGCCGGCTGCCAGACATGGCTTGGTTCTCACCGTCGTCCAGGCAATCCATAGCAGCCTTCACTTTGATGCATCTCTGATGTCTCGCTCACACTGTTGAGCTCTCACTTGCCATGGTCTAGCTGTTCGCCTCCTATCTTCAATGCCTCGTCTTCCATGATCATTGACGATTCTCCTTTCTCATCATCTCTGCATATTCATGTCTCATTCGGCATCTACCTTGCTTGCAACACTATTCATTCGTGTACATTTAGACAGTCACACTAGCATTTCTTACTGCCATCCTGTGGACCCAGTTCATTCCGCATCTATCATGATGGTGATTCATGTTTTTTGATAAAGATGATTATTTCATGATGATCATGATGATTATCGTTGTGATGATGATGATTCTCTTGCTCCAGAACTCCACTCATATACACTTATTTATCAAAAGTCAGGGCACACCCCTCGAATCAGGTTCTCTGTCTGTAATGAGACAGATCCCACTGCTTTCCTTCTCGGAATACAGGTGCACAGGACTCCCTGATATCCACAATCTTTGTAAGCAACACTAGCTGCAGAAATGACAGCAGGCCGAGAGTTATTCACATTTGAATGGGGGATGATTGTTGGTGCCAGACGGATGGGTGCCTCAATATCAGATGTAGCCAACACTCTGCAATTTTCCCACACAACCATTGCAAGGTCTATCGAGAGTACACCCAACGAGGGGTTACAACCTATGTCGGACAGTGGATGGGCCACCCACGCCTCATTGATGCCAGCGGTGTTTGCCAAGTTACCCGGCTTGCAACTGCTGACCAAAGAGCGACAGCGGGCCAAATCACCATGCAGTACAACCAGGGACGTCCCACAACTGTGACCATGACAACAATTCGGCGAACCTTGGCAGCTGCAGGCTTTGGGAGCAGGAGGCCATGACGGGTTCCACTCTTGACAGCTGCACATCGTCGGCAACGCCTAGCCTGGGCCAACCAACATCGACATTGTATCGCTGAGGACTGGCGAAGGGTTGCCTGGTCCGACGAGTCACTGTTTCAGCTGTATCGGGCCAATGGTCATGTCCGTGTCTGGTGCAGGCCACACGAAGCCATGGTCCCCGCTTGTCAGTGGAGACACTCAGGCAGGTGGAGGCTCCATACAAGTCTGGGGTGTTTTTTCGTGGCATGCAATGGGTCCATTGTACAGTGGGCAAAAATGACAATCTAGCTGGAAAAAAATATTTTTCATGTAATTCTTGAGCACAGAGTATGTATATATATATATAAGTATGTACAAGGTGATGAAAATATTAGTCACATACCAATACCGCATTTCCTTTCTAATATCAAAACTTTTCCCGAAACATGTAACCTGCAATATGTATAAACTGGTAATTTAAAAATGACTCTTAATTCAATAATTGATATGATCAATGATCAATAATTCAAACGATACTAGATATAGTAATAAAGAGAACTTACATGTAAATTTTGAACTATTTTACTCACACTCACAAGAATGTCTTCAGATCAATTCTCCAAACTTATTTCCTGATGACAAACGATGGTAGCGAGAGTTTTGTCTGTGTTTTATCCAGGAGCACATCACAGAGTTCTCCATGAGTAATTTTGGTGGCCTACATCATTGTACAAAAAATGTAATAAAGTTTTTTCCACACTTTACCGCATTATGGTTTTAACACAGTCTGATGTGTACAACACACTCTACTCAGACCAGTTGATGTTATTGTGACACCCTTTGACACGGGTTTTAAAAGTCTGTGTAAACTGCCAGCTCTCACACGGATGTATTACATGCGTATGTAAACAACTGAAAGGCCTACAACTATCGCTTATGAGCTGAAAATGATGAGGACACTGTTCTGCAATGTTTTCGATTATTTTGTGGCAATATAACTAAGTATAGCCATGTGGCAAATGTGTATAATTCAGTATTTTAAAGCGCTAATACGTTGGAATGACATTTTGTTTGTAAGATAAAGTAACACCAGCTACTAATAGAGACGTTTCCATGAAAAAAAAGTCTAAAATTAAAAGTATGCAAAATGATTTTTTTACGGCTAGATTGTCATTTTCGTCCACTGTGCATTAGTGCATCTGACATCCACTCTGCATGCTACTTCCTACGTCCATCTGCTTGGGGACCACCTGCACCTCTTCAAGAACTGTTTTTATCCTCCAGACGACGGCATCTTCCAGCAAGATAATGTGCCTCCACACATGGCCCTTGTGACACGGCAGTGGCTGGAGGAACATGCTACCGACTTCACCACAATGATTTGGCCTCTACATTCCCCAGATTGTAATCCCATTGAACATTTGTGGGACGTCATCGAATGATCTGTCATGTCGTCACCAATAGTATCAACAATGGTGTCAACACTCAATGCACCAATACTAGGCAGGGATCAACAGTATTTATCTCATGACCAACAATGAAAGGCAAAGTTTGTGCAATGTAGATAAATTTCAATTTGTAACAATGCATAAAATTCCTGTTATTCGAGAGTTCTTAGTACTTAACTATTTTTTGAAAATCTTTAAAAATGATCAGTAACTGGAGATAATGGAGAGTTAGCTGACTATTGAGAAAGAGTGGAAAGACGACAGAGGAAGCACTGCTTTAGCTCCGTGCTGTATTGAGCAAATGGTAAGCATGTCAATAGAAGAATCGGCGATCGCTAGACTACACAACGAGATGAATGGCAACAATATCAAGTGTACATCTGAAGTAAGATTACGTGAGTAAGAAATTATCTAGACTCCTTAATTAGCAGTGGCATCCTTGGAGAGGTCCGTCCATTTTGAGCCTTTAAAAAAATTTTTTTCGAATTTTTGTTATGAATATTCATTAGAATTTTTCATTAATTGTAAGCATTTTTATGTCTGTTTTTTTTTTAAGATATTGGAAAATTTAATCCAAAAAAAAAAGTCCGAGCCACGCCAGGTTATCACCTAGCTTATTTGTAGCCTATCAGATCCAAACATTTCATAAAGGTACATTTTGACTATAGTCTGTGGGAATGTGTATATTTTGGAAACTGAGATGCTGATAATGCGATAATTGAACGTTAGTTTCCAAGAATTATTAATAATGAGCATAAAATGATGATGCTGTGACATAACATTAATAATGCTGTGTGTGTTGCTGAGGCAAAGGAGTCACGTGATGCTCCCTTGAGCTCCCTATCAAACATCCAGACGACTGGAAAAAAATTTTTATGTCTGGAAAGGAAAGAGAAAGAATGAGTATTGGTCATGGAAACTCTGCAACTGAAACAGAAAAAGCTATACAGGCATTTGAAACATCTTTACAACGGGCGTTTTGAATAGAGCAAGAGGGTATAAGAGCTTCTACATCGAGGACAAGAAGAACTTGAGTCTAAAATATCTGATAATGCTTCGCAGTGGTGAGGCAAGTCAAGAAGAGTTTAGATAAAGTCCCGATATATCACCTAGAATTCCTGTGTTTCGTATTTTTCGTAGAATGGATAGTCTTTTTGCTGTGTGTTGTATTGATTGAATTATTATTTAACCAATTGGGAGTTATAATTTAATTTTTTTAGATTGTTCCGTTTACCTACAAGTGTAATTATCCCGGGCAACGCCGGGTACCTCTGCTAGTAGTATATAAATTGCATACAATGCACGGATGCGTATTTTACACGGGAATTTTTTTCTAAATTTCGCAAAAACTTAGATGCGTATTATACACGGGTGCGTATTATATACAAAATTATGGTAACTTGGATGAAAGATTAATCTGCAGCAACGAAAAGTGATCGAGCAGATAATTCAATCTTTTAACCCAGTACATTTTCGGACTCTCGTAGTAGTCTATGACTATTATTATTATTATTTTTTCCCTTTCCTGTGGTTCTTATCATTAGTTTCCTCCATTTCTCCCTGTTGGCTAAGAAACATTCTTGGGTGACCATATGGATCACCAGAGAAGGCTCTATGTGAACTAAAACTACTATCGCAACATTCATGAAATATCGGGTGAACTATGCTCGTCAGAAACCGCATGATGTAAAGCATGCAGCGCCTCGGGTTCTGAACATAATTACAGCCCTGTATAACCACGTGATCGGACAAAAATGTGAAGAGATTGTGTGAATTTCACACAGTGAAACTCTTTACAAATGCGACAGTTATGGATAATTTGCTTTAAAATTCAAGCAATTTAGACTGATAATTTTTTGACTTAATAAACGGTAGAAATTTTGATAGGTGATGTCAGAAAAACCAATATCGATGTTTGATGCTATGGGTTAAGCAGTAAAACACCAAATTTTGATAATTTCTAAGTCCATATATTATTTGGAAAAAATAAATGTCCCAGTATATTTACATGTTCTTTCATTAGAATACATTAGCATAAACAGTTATTCATTATCAACAGATAATTATTTCAAAAGAGATTAAGAAAATCGAAATGAAACATCGATGGTGCAAAGAAATCGATACTTTCGGCTACTTCATTTACAGCCATGAATTAATAAATCTAATGGAGGCACGCAAATAAAAAATTTTCTTAAGAAATTGAGCACGCAAACGTGCGACTTTTTTAGTGTATTTTCTTAAAGGATGCATGCGCATACCACAATGGAAGAATTACATAGTTTTTCTTATCCCAAGATGATGATGTGGATGAATTGCTAAATTATTTTTATAAATGGAACGATTATGTAACCAAAAATTAATTAAGAGTAAACAAACCGTGATAACTGATTATTTTGTCCAGAACACTGAATAACAATAAAAGATAAATCGTCTTTCTTAAATTTTCTATTCTTTGTCTTGCTCTGATATTACGAAGATTTTTTGTTCCTCAGGATTTCATATTAAATGGGTTATCTTCTATCTATATAAAGAAGGATGTTTGTTTGTGGGTTTGTTTGTTTGTTTTTTTATACAAATCTACAGTTTTATTCCGATCTTGATAAAATTTCGCTTACATGACCTTCAAAGCATAAGGAAGGTCACTGTCTACCTCAGACTTCGAAAAAATAATAATTATTGATAAAAAATAGATATAGCTCCGTGCTGTACAACAACATCAAGTGTACATCTAAAGTAAGATTACGTGAGTAAAAAATTATTTAGACTAGAAGGCATCCTTGGAGAAGTCCATCCATTGTGAGCCTTTAAAAATTTTTTTTTCAGTAAATCAAGTCCCGGTATATCACTTAGAATGGATTTTTTCAGTGATGGATTTTTTTATTCCTGTCTTTCGGATTTTTCTTAGAATGGATAGTCCCTTCGCTCTATATTGTAGTGATTGAGTTATTATTTAACCAATTTGGAGGTTTAATTTAGCTTTTTGAGGTTGTTCTGTTTACCTACAAGCGTAATTATCCCGGGCAATGCCGGGTGCTCTGATAGTGCTGTATATAAAGAAGAATGTTTTTGGGTTTGTTTGTTTCTTATACAAATCTACAGTTTTATTCCGATCTTGATGAAATTTTGCATACTTGACCTTCAAAGCATGAGGAAGGTCACTGTCTACCTCAGATTTCGAAAAAATAATAATTATTAAAAAAAAATCGATATTCATGGCAAGGAATATTAATGAGATATTTCATGACCAGCAATGCAAAGTTTGTGCAACAATGGTATCGACAAGCAATTTACCAACACATGCACGCACCAACAATATATTGTGGTGAGGTGATTTTCAATCTATTTATCACTTCGTCAGCAGTCCTTCCTAAGAAGGGTGCCAACATAAAATAAAAGGGAGGGATCGACTTTGATATGCGTAAAGAGGTTTATTTACAAGACAAATAATAGACAAGATAAATACAAAGTACAAATAGATATAATTATAAAGATAAAATGAAGCAGATACAAAATAGGCAGTAAATAACAAGTAGCTGCCTCTAGCTAAATCATCTAAATGACAACTGTATGATCCGGTATTACTTAGCACCAGTCTAAACAAACAACTCCCAATAACTTATCACGTCAAACCTAAACAAGGGACTAAAGAAACCCTGTGTGCATACAGGTTACAAACACGAACCTAAAGTCGTGTTCCCAAAGCCACAAAAGGGGTTGGATAGTGCAAGGGGGATACCAAAGCCAACACACTGGATCCTACACCAGAGGGCTACCAAAAACCCGAACCAAAACGGGACAAGTCCACCTCTACAACTAAACCAAACACCCACCAGGCAACCAAATCAAGTACCCAGCATGCACACAACAAAAACCAAACCTTCCCGAAAAAAAAAGTTTAGCTACCCACTGTGCTAAGAATACGTTCACATGAAATTGCCTTACAAAATCATCCAATAAAAGACAAATAAAATGGCAGATGAAGCAAGATCAAAGTAGTGGCAAGCAGAGATTACACAAACTAGCGCATAACTAAGCCTAAGATTCTCCCCACTAAAACATAAAGATCAAACCTAAAATAGGGACACAACAACCATACAGTGCAAACTGGTCACTGACATGGCACTTCCGCCATATAACACAAACAAAAGAGGGCATGGTCGCTGCAGTGGAAACAAAAGCCAAACTACCGGATCCAACATCGGTGTGCCACATAGAACCCAAAATCCAGTCCGTACTAATGGGGCTAGCTATTCATAATAACGGGTCTACCCATCCACTGCCAACGAGCCACAATACCAATACCCCAGCACAACACCAGTACCAAGAATGCACTGAAATCTAAAATCCCAAACAATCCCAAAATTAAGAGGCTGCTTAGCTACCCCATGCGCTAGTGAACAAAATCTACAGAATGCTCCACTATTGATCTATACAAAAAAATAAATCCAATCCAACTACAGCAATTCAATAATGCCAGAATTATTAATAACAGTGCTTGATCCAAGTTGGCTAATCCAATCACAGCATAACAAGCTTTTATAAACTTAAAATTTCATCGCACTTACAATAATACAATCTCACAATTCATTCATAAATTAATAATCTCCCTAAGCTATTACAAAATCCAAAATCAATTATCAAATAAATAGCTTATACTTCGATCTGCTTCTCAATCATAACATTCAAAATACAGATAAATCACTAATTCTGTCATACTAATAAACTTGATAATTCTAAACAATTCCCTGATAAGAATACAATAAAGCAAACCTTCACAATCCAAAGTTAACAATTTTACAAACTACAATATTAAATTCAATCCAAAGCTGTCTAAATGATGCTAAATGTTTTAACACTTCAAAAGATTACAATCTAAAGTTCCCTCTAATAACAGCATAATTCTTATTAATCCAAATCCCGCTATAAATCCTATCCATAATCCAAACTTCCAGAACTATCATTAAATTTCCCTTAAGCTTTACACTAGAACCCAATATAAAGAAACAAATAATCTAAGGACATCAATAATGCAATAAATTACCACGTGGATTTCTCTTTCCGTAAATGAAAGAGGGTTAGGCCTAACCATCGATTGCAAAGTTACAGGAATCCAATCCGGGCAGTACAACTATTCCCGGGTTGCAGTCATCTGCTTCGGCATCGTCGTCTTCTTCCTCCTGGTCTTCCATCTTGAATGGGTCTAGCTGGATTCGTCTCTGGATCAGGAATCTCCTGAATGCTGCTGCCGACCCCCTTTTTATACTCCAGGCAAATCCCGCAGAGAATCATGGGATCGCCCTCTAGTGGTGAACCTGGAATTTCTCATTCAACTTCCGGAATCGAAAGTGACAACACAGTTGGAGAAGGAATCGAAATTCGATCCTCCCAGCATGCATTGCCACAGCCAAAAGCACTTGATACACAAAATAGTTCAAAACCTAATAAATCTGATTAATTGAATTCAAATTCTTAACTATTATAATTTTTACACAACAAGTACAATGATTCTTTAAGAAATACAGATTCAAAAGACAACCTTTTGACTTAAAATCATAAGAAATAGGCCTCGACGGGCGATAGGCCTAACGGCCGAATGGCAAACTTCGCTATCACAAGAGGAGGTTTTGTACCCATGGGGGGGAAAAAGGTATCACGATATCCTAAACATTCATAGGCTTAAGATTGATCAAAAGAAACATATTCAAAACAACAAAATACTTTTGACACCAGAAGGTGGCATGTAGTCCTTTTCTAAGGGAGGACTACTGTAACCCTTTACAGATAAGAACAAAATAATTAAACAACAAAGTGACTATGTCACAATATATCTTATGACCAACAATGCAAGCAAAGTTTGTGCAACAATAGGCCCGCCGTGTTCGTATAAACAATGGTATCAACGCACAATTCACCAATAACAATGAATACAATGATGATGCAATGATAAAGCGATCCTTTCCAAGAATTATAACAATGAACATAAAATGATGATGTAGTATGGATAAATTTCAATTTGTAACAATGCATAGAATTCCTGTTATTCAGGTTTTTCTTAGAAAAGAGAGTTCTAAGTACTATAACAATTTCTTGAAAATCTTTAAAAATGATCAGTAACTGAAAATAATGAACAGTTAGCAGACTATTGAGAAAGAGTGGAAAGACGACAGGGGAAGCACTCCTTTAGCTCTGTGCTCTATTGAGCAAACCGGAAGCAAGTAAATAGAAGAATCGACGACCGCTTGACTACACAAAGTGATGAATGGCCAAGTTTAGCTTCAACACATCGAGAGAAGAGTGGAAATTGCAACAACATCAAGTGTACATCTGAAGTAAGATTACGTGAGTAAGAAATTATTGGAGAGGTCCATCCATTGTGAGCCATCAAAATTTATTTTTTTCTAATTTTTATCAAGAATTTTGCATTAGATTTTTTTTTCTTATACAAATCTACAGTTTTATTCAGATCTTGATGAAATTTTGCACAATTGATCTTCAAAGCAATACGAAGATTACTGTCCAATTGAGATTTCGAAAAGATAATTATCAATAATAAATCGATATTCATAATGATGGCAGGGCATATTAATATATGGTATTCATGACCAACAACGCAAGGCAAAGTGTGTGCAACAATATGCCCCGTCATGTTCGCATCAGCAATGTTAACAACACGTAATACATATATATCTATATATATATCTTTCTATATACAGGGTCTTTATAATTAAAGTTACATTTTGACATGGCCATAAAAAAAAATAAACTACTGGACCAAAAGCTATAATACTTGGTAATATTATACAAGAGGGCATGGGAAGTTCATACCCACCAAAAAAAAAAATAAATCAAAAGGTCACTACCAGCATGGAATGATGATCTATGCAATATTCGTATACAAAATTAGACATGAAGACACAGGTTAACAAGTCTTTAATAGTTACTAAAATTAGTTACTAAAATTTTTTTTTTGATGGGTATGAACTTCCCATGCCCTTTGTATAATATTACCAAGTACTATAAGGTTTTTGGTCCAGAAGTTGTTTTTTTATGGCCATGTCAAAATGTAACTTTAATTATAAAGACCCTGTATATATAAAAAAGGATGTTCGTTTGTTTGTTTGTGGGTTTGTTTGTTTGTTTGTTTTTTATACAAATCTACAGTTTCATTTCGATCTTGATAAAATTTCGCATACATGACCTTCAAAGCATGAGGAAGGTCACTGTCTACCTCAGATTTCGAAAAAATAATAATTATTGATAAAAAATTGATATTCATGTTTATGGCAGGAGGGCATATTAATGAGAAATATTTCATGACCAACAATGCAAGACAAAGTTTTTGCAACAATAAGTATCAACAATGGTATCAACACGCAATTCACAAACACTCTGCACGGGCCAACAATATATGTCTCATGACCAACAGTGCTTGGCAAAGTTTGTGCAATATAGAATTCAATGCATAGAATTCCTGTTATTCAGGCTTTTCTAAAAAAAAATGAGAATTCTTAGTATTTAACAATTTCTTGAAAATCTTTAAAAATGATCAATAAGTGGAGATAATGAGTTAGCAGACTATTGAGAAAGAGTGAAAGACGATAGAGGATGCACTCCTTTAGCTCCGTGCTGTATTGAGCAAATGGTAAGCAGGTAAATAGAAGAATCGGCGACTGCTAGACTACACAAAGTGATGAATGGCCAATTTTTGCTTCAAGACATCGAAAGGAGAAAGGAAATTGCAACAACATCAAGTGTACCTCTAAAGTAAGATTACGTGAGTGAGAAATTATTTAGACTAGAAGGCATTCTTGGAGAGGTCCATCCATTGTGAGCCTTTAGAAATTTTTTTTTGGTAAATCAAGTCCCGGATTTTTTTCAGTAAAGAGATAAATTCCTGTCTTTCAAATTTTTCTTAGAAAGGACAGTCCCTTTGCTCTATATTGTAGTGATTGAGTTATTATTTAGCCAGTTTGGAGGTTTAATTTAGCTTTTTGACGTTGTTCTGTTTACCTACAAGCGTAATTATCCCGGGCAACGCTGGGTCCTCTGCTAGTCTATATATATAGAGAAGGATGTTTGTTTGTTTGTTTTTTATACAATTTTTGCTTCAAGACATCGAAAGAAGAAAGGAAATTGCAACAACATCAAGTGTAATTATCCCGGTCAACGCCTGGTCCTCTGCTAGTCTTCTTCTATCTATATTCAAGGGTGGGCTGAAAAGTAATGCCTCCATGGCTGTAACTTTTTTTATTTTTTAACCGATTTTCAAAATTCTTTTTGTATCTGATACTCACATTTCTCCTCTATGTAATGCACTATTCACTTTTCGACATAGTCCCCATCCCTTTCCACGCATTGTACCAACGCGTGACTAGTCGGGTGAACCCGTCGGAGAGGAATTCCGGGGTTGTTGTCGACACCAAGACTGAACAGCAGGTTTCACCTCATCGTCAGAACGCAACTCATGCCCCTTAAGGTGCTCTTTCCTCTTTGGGAAGTGGTGAAAGTCGCAAGATGCAAAGTCTTTCATTTTTGAACTGCAGTTTTTCATCTTTGAACTGTTGGCACTGCAATCCCCTCTGATGCGTGGCGATCGTGTGCGGACGGGCGTTATCGTGCTGCAGAAGAGGATCCAAAGCTGCCGTTTAATCCTCGTGTCGACGACAACCCCGGAATTCCTCTCCGACGGGTTCACCCGACTAGTCACGCGTTGGTACAATGCGTAGAAAATGATGGGAACTATGTCGAAAAGTAAATAATGCATTACATAGAAGAAAAATGTGAGTATCAGATACAAAAAGAATTTTGAAAATCGGTTAAAAAATAAAAAAAATTACAGCCATGGAGGCATTACTTTTCAGCCCGCCCTCGTATATAAAGAAGGATGTTTGTTGTGGGTGGGTTTGTTTGTTTTTTATACAAATCTACAGTTTTATTCCGATCTTGATGAAATTTTGCCTACTTGACCTTCAAAGCATGAGGAAGGTCACTGTATAGCTCAGATTTCGGAAAAATAATAAATATCCATAAAAAATCAATATTCATGGTTATGGCAAGGCATATTAATGAGAAATATCTCATGACCAACAATTTAAGGTAACATTTAAGGCAAAAGTGAAGCGAAACTTAAGCGAAGTCGTGTTTATATCTCCTTCGAAGTTAGTTTCTCAATATTATCCGAAGATATATAATTTTCTATAGGTGATTACTGTTAACAATAAATTTATCAAATTATCATCTATTTAAGTGGAAAAAAATAACTACTTCTTTGCTATTCAATCAAAATGGCAACAACTGGTAACGAAACCAACTATATCAAAATCGATAGGCTACCCACTAACAGGGAATTTTAGCTAGGCTCGAGTAAACATCGCACCCCTGTTTTTTCACTCAAAATTTGGTACAAAATTTTGCGACTTACACTCGAGCATTTACGGTATGTGCCTGGACAGGAAAGAGAAAGAACGAGTAATGGTCAGAGAAACTCTGCAGTTAAAACAGAAAAGGCTATACGGGCATTTCAAACATCTGTACAATGGGAGTTTCGAATTCAGCAAGGGAGTATACGAGCTTCTACATCAAGGACAAGAAAAACTTGGTTCCAGATTATCCAGTGATGATCCTCGGTGGTGAAGACGGACATTGTTTTAATCTGAGGCAAATCAAGAAGAGTTTAAATAAAGTCCTGATATATCACCTAGAATATCTGTTTTTCGGAGTTTTCGAAGAATGGATAGTCCCTTTGATCTGTGTTGTTATTATTTTGTTATTATTTGGAGTTATAATTAAACTTTATGAGTTTGTTGTTTCCCTGAAAGTGTAATTATACCAGGCAATGCTGGGTCCTCTGCTAATAAAGGCTAGTATATATACATACAACTCCATTTCAAAAGTTTAGCAAACTTAACAAAAAATCATCCACCAGGCTGAAACAACTTTAATTTTCGATCAAAAAATACTTTCAGAAAAAAGACAATGATATTGTCGAAATAATAGATAATATCAATTGATAATATCTTAACAATAACTGAAAAATTTCGAAGAAAAAGTGATTTTGAAAATTGAAAATAAAGAGAAACAAAAAACCCACTCGTTTCAAAAGTTTAGCAAATGGAACAGTCAGTTTCAAAAGTTTAGCTAATGCTGTTTGTCATTAGCATATAGCACAGATCATTAGAGGTGGAGGGGAGAAAATTGTCATATATACCTTAGTTAATGGGATCTGATGTGATTATATGTAATAAAGATGGGGAAAGCAGCACAGTTAACTGCGAGAGAAAAGCCCCAATTTTACGAACAACGAAAGGCGGGTAAAACCTTAAAGGAAATTTCTGGGAGCGTTCACCGATCGATATCAGCAATATCACGATGTCTACAAGCCATTGACAACAATGACGGAGAAATTCCCGAGGTCAAAAGAAAGACAGGGCGACCACGACTCGTTTCAAAACGTGATCTGCGCATCTTAAAGCAAGTTGTGACTTCGAGATTTGCGTCCGCCAGACAACTGGCAAGAAAGTGGTCTCACCAATTTGGAAGAGACGTCTCAAAGACTACTACATGGAGGAGGCTTGCCGAACTTGGTTACAAAGCTCGAGTGCCAAACGTTAAACCTGCGTTGAATCAAAAACAACGCAGATGTCGCGTTGACTGGGCCAAGAAGCATCTCCACTGGACCACGGAGGAGTGGTCTAAGGTCATATGGAGTGACGAATCTGCGTTCTGTCTCTCGTCTGGTGATGGAGGGGTGCGTGACTCTCGCAAAAGGGGAGAAGAATTCAGCCCAACATGCATACGGCGCTCAATAAAGTTTCCCAAGAAAGTTATGATCTGGGGATGCATGTCCTCCAAGGGAATAGGCGATCTCTGCATCTTGAAAACTAGCGTTAATGCTGACGTGTACATCGAGATGATGGAACATTTTCTCATTCCAAGTATAGAACGCTTGTATCAAGATGACGACCCCGAATTTGTATACCAGCAAGACAATGCTTCATCACATATGGCGAAACGTGTGCTCTCGTGGTTTCCAAGCAGAAACATCCCCCTTCTAAATTGGCCCGCCAACTCGCATGATTTAAGCCTAATTGGAAACGAATGAAGCAAGAGTTGTAACAGTCGAGCGGTGCCACTGTTGACGAACAGGTTGACAACATTAAGAAAGTGTGGGCAACAATCAGTGAACAAGAATGCCTAAAATTAGTTGAGTCCATGCCGCGAAGGCTGCGGGCTGTGATCTAATGCAAGAGGCATCCAACCAAGTATTAATGTTTTTCTTTAATTTAAAATCATTTCGCTTAATAATGTTCACGATTTGCTAAACTTTCGAAACGGACTGTTCCATTTGCTAAACTTTTGAAACGAGTGGGTTTTTTGTTTCTCTTTATTTTCAATTTTCAAAATCACTTTTTCTTCAAAATTTTTCAGTTATTGTTAAGTTATTTTATCTATTATTTCGACAATATCGTTGTCTTTTTTCTGAAAGTATTTTTTGATCGGAAATTAAAGTTGTTTCAGTCAGGTGGATGATTTTTTGTTAAGTTTGCTAAACTTTTGAAATAGAGTTGTATATATATAGAAGGATGTTTGTTTGTGGGTGGGTTTGTATTTTATACAAATCTACAGTTTTATTCCAATCTTGATGAAATTTTACATACTTGACCTTCAAAGCATGAGGAAGGTCACTGTCTACTCAGATTTCGAAAAAATAATAATGGGCCTTTTTCAAACGAGAAAGCGCGAGATTATGGCCGCGCTCATGCTTGATCGAAAACGAGGCTGACTGGTGAAGCGCAGCTTGCTGCGAAGGATTGAATGCTTATTCAGTCCCTTTTTTAAATGCACTACCACAGATATCATTGAAGGATGTAAAAAAAATTGTTAGATCCAAGGCTTCAGGAACCGAGAGAAATCTGGAAACTGTTGATCAAATTAAGCCGTTCATTGTTTTCAGGATGCAAATTACAATTTTCAGGACATACAAGGTGATTATAATTAAAGTCCCTTTGTAAAAATGCTATAAAAATACAACCATGAGTCCGAATGACTTCAAATTTGGACTGAGCATTCTTGAAGAAGGGGCATTTGATATGGGATA
>JAHWFO010107204.1:0-54325 GCA_023313115.1 Rhysida immarginata | reverse complement strand
GATGCCAGTACCATGACAATTCGTCGGGAACTGCACACGATGGGATTCCATGGCCGTGCTGCTGCCCACAAGCCCCACATCAGCAGGGTCAACGCCAAGCGACGTCTGGAGTGGTGCAAAGCCCACAGAAACTGGACAATGGACCAATGGAAACGTGTAATGTGGACAGACGAATCTCGCTACACACTTTTTGCCAAACTTTCAAGATTTGCACCGACATGCACCCACATAGGTGGATTTACACTTTCGTGCACACTTTTGGCAAACATTCATGATTTTCACTGAAAGTCACCCAAATGGGAGGATTTACACTTTCTCTGGCAATCTGATGGACGAGTTTGGGTTTGGCGCATACCTGGAGAACGCTTCTTACCTGAGTGCACAGAGCCCACAGTCAAGTTCGGAGGAGGAGGAGTCATGGTGTGGGGCTCATTTTCATGGTACGGACTGGGCCAGCTCGTTCCTGTGCAAGGAATCATGAACTCCGACCGTTATCTGAATGTTTTGGACAACTGTGCACTTCCAACGTTGTGGCAATTTTTCGGAAACGGGCCATTTCTCTACCAACACGACAATACTCCGTGCCACAAAGCGAGGCGTGTACAGCAGTGGTATGCGGACTCAGGGATCGAAGAAATGGGTTGGCCGGCACAAAGTCCCGACCTCAATCCTATAGAGAGCCTGTGGGATGAATTGGAAAGACGCTTGCGGGCCAGATCACATCGGCCAACTTCTGTACCTGAACTAATTCTCGCTCTTCGGGAGGAATGGAGGAACTTTCCGGAAAGTACCTACCAACATTTGGTGGAAAGTCTTCCCCGAAGGGTGGAAGCTGTGATTCGGGCAAAGGCTAGAGCGCAAACGTGCATGTGTCCGGATATTTGTGATCATATAGTGTATATATAGAAGATTAAGCGTCATTATTACGTGTATTAGGAGCTTTAGCATAAAAGCTACTTATAAGAATGCGCCCTTGGTCTGTACGTTTATCCGTCCGACCGTCCGCCGTTTGCACAATAACTTGAAAACGGATTAACTTTTTCTAATTAAGTTTTCATAAATATGACCATCAAAGTGTTAGCTCGGCCGTATCAACTTTTCAGAATTTTTCGTGGACCCCTTCAAGTCGATTTCACTTGCTAAAACAGTGAATGTAAAGAATACCAAGATAATGGCATGTCATATAACAATCGATTTATCAAGAAGGAATACATTGTTACTTTCTGTTTATCCTCTAAGCATTACTGACATCGGCGCGCACACGTGAAATCGCTTTGTCGACGCACGATTGCTCAACTGCTCATAATCTATATTATTGGTTTTATAATTATTGGTTTTTTTTTGTGATTTGTCTTTTTGTCTTTGTTCTCGGTGCCTTCGTGGGGATTCCTGTGTGGCACCGAGCTACCTTTATGCTTATCTTTGGTAGCAATAAATTAGTCAATCAATCAATAATGTCTTAACTGTGTACCCCTTTATAATTTCTACATTTTTTGAGGTAGAAGGTTGAAATTCGGAATGTAGCTTCCTTTGGGCATGTCCATCTGCACTGTTTAGTTTGGTTTTGATTGGTACACTGAGGTCGGAATTACGGGGTGGGATTCAGAAAGTTTTCAGAGAGATATCTATGTGGTATTTAGGTACGTAAAGGCGTGAAATTCAGCGTCCAGATTCCGCTAGGCAAGATATACATTACTATGAAGTTTAGGCCCAGTTGTTCCTTTGAGGTCGGATTTGCGGGGGTGGAGGTCACGTGGTCTTTAGAACTATGCCAACATATGGCTTGTGATCTATCATACGTTCGGAAATGATGAGAATAGAAAGAAAATACGAGCTTTTTTTTTTACATTTTCTTCATATTATGTTCGAGAAAATTAAGTTTTGATTAAAAAACTTGGGGAGAGGTAAAAATTGCAGATAAAGGGGTAAAAATAGATGACTTTAGGATCTGCTACTTGCCTCACCCTACTTGGGGGAGGGGGATGGGCGATTAATTTTTTCAATAAATGTATAAATTGTATTGCTGCTTCACTGCTAAAGCTCCTCCTTGGAATGTTTACAAGATTTTATTATTCCTTGTTTTATATTTAAAAATGAGAATGTACAATATTACGGGGTTTCTGATCCGTTCAGAACGAATTTTTTTTTAATAATTTAGCCTATTTTTATGTAAATATTTATTTTAATTTAATTCACAAATTTTTTGCAAATAAAAAATGTAATAAAAAAATGATCTCCTCTATCCAAAAGCACAAAATGTTCAACGAAAATTCTAATAAAAATATTGAAATTAAAAAAAAACAGAAAAAAATAAAATAAAAAAAATAATATTTATTTAAGAAGAAGAGATAGGGAATACTAATTTATACGAGGGTGGGCTGAAAAGTAATGCCTCCATGGCTGTAACTTTTTTATTTTTTAACCGATTTTCAAAATTCTTTTTGTATCTGATACTCACGTTTCTCCTCTATGTAATGCACTATTCACTTTTCGACATAGTCCCCATCCCTTTCCCGCGTGACTAGTCGGGTGAACCCTTCGGAGAGGAATTCCGGGGTTGTCGTCGACACGAGGATTGAATGGCAGCTTTGGATCCTCTTCTGCAGCACTATAACGCCCGTCCGCACACGATCGCCACACATCAGAGGGGGTTGCAGCGCCTACAGTTCAAAGATGAAAAACTGCAGTTCTAAAATGAAAGACTTTGCACCTTGCGACTTTCACCACTTCCCAAAGAGGAAAGAGCACCTTAAGGGGCACGAGTTGCGTTTTGACGACGAGGTGAAACCTGCCGTTCGGTCTTGGTGTCGACAACAACCCCGGAATTCCCCTCTGACGGGTTCACCCGACTAGTCACGCGTTGGTACAATGCGTGGAAAGGGATGGGGACTATGTCGAAAAGTGAATAGTGCATTACATAGAGGAGAAATGTGAGTATCAGATACAAAAAGAATTTTGAAAATCGGTTAAAAAATAAAAAAGTTACAGCCACGGAGACATTACTTTTCAGCCCACCCTCGTAGTTACATGATTTCGATTACAATATAAATAGAAAGATCGTATATTATTGATACATTATTGACATTGATGTATTTAATTCAAAAATTGATGATATTTTAAGGTCGAGTTAAATTCAAAAAGGCTATAAAAAAATTTGAAATGTAAAGAATTGTTAGAAAAAAAGTCTTAAGTTAAAATAAAGAGAAAAATTAAATTAGAAGGGAGAATAATTATTGTTAGTAAAAAGGGAAATTTTCAATAATTTTTTGAATGATGAACTTTTAGGGGCTGAGCGAATATGTTCTGGCAAATTATTCCACTATTTAATGCCTGCATATGAGACGCAGCGGCGCTGGTAATTACTTAACTATATACAAAACTAGAGATCATATTTAAGCTATTTATATTAAGTAAAATATAACTATACGGTCACCTTTAAGTTACCCTCTCCCTCCAACAAATTTGGATATTAATATCTTGGACAAAAAAAAATACAGAACTTTGTTTTTATAAAAATAATAAAAAATAAAACATGTTATCGTTTATTCCTGTTAATAAAAAATAACTTAATGTTAAAAGATCCCCATAACCAAATGTGCCATGGGCACTGCTCATGCTTTTCTGATGCCTCCCTTTAGTAAAGGGGAGTTTAAATAAGTTTGTTTGTCGGGTAGAATAGGGGTGCAAGTTATGCTGGAGAGCTATTACAAGAGGCGAAGAAAGGACTAGGTGATGATTATTAACCTTATAGATGAATGAGCAAAGTTGAATTATTTAAATTTGATAGATAGTTAAGATACCTAAGCGACTGAGAGTTGTGAAACTGAATTGGGTAATCTGATGTTAAGCAGGGTTCTTAGGAACCATTTTTGTAGACGGAAAATACGTAGGAGATTTGCGTTAGTAGTGGAGCCCCAAAGTTGGATCTCATAGAAGATGGCCGAGTGTATTAGGGAGTTATAAGGAAGGATAAAGATATAGGGTGGAAGAAAATGCAAATGTGAAATCATTCCTTGTCTTTTGCTAAGCTTAGCTAATAAAGTATTGGTATGTAAATCCCAAGAAAGGTCATGTGTTAACTGTATTCCTAAATATTTAAATGTATTACTGACTGATATTAAGTGTGAGTCATAATAAATGAGTAGTTCTGTAGGGACATGTAATTTATTGCGTTCCAGAATGTTACCCTTAGGACCATTGCGCAGCTTGGGAAAAGGACCGTAAAAATCGTACATCCACTCGGATTTGAACATGACTCACATATGAAAGTTTATGTAAGATCTCCTGAAGAGTATGTTGCAGACGATGAACATCCATGACAACGACTTGGTGGCTGGAATTCTGGAAAATCGATGGAAATAAAGTGGCTTACGAAATATAGAAAGCCGAGGCATATTTTTACATTAACTTTGAAGATATTGACAAGATCTATTTCCCGAGTTATTGTAAGATGTAACCCCCCCCCCAATCTTCTGCCAATCTTTAATATTATTATTATTTCATAATGTGGAAGACTTCTTGGGTTAGTCAGGCTTCTTGCCTACTTCAGTGTATTTCATTTGTAATTTATTCTGGAAGGGTAAGCCTTGTGAAAGTACTGCAGTCGTTCCAGCTGAATAAATCTACTGTTCACTGTTCGATTGTCGACTCACACTCTGTAGTTGCTTTCGCCTCCGACGATGGTGTAAACTGAAATGCGTAAGGCATAATAAACTTTCTACCGTATCACTTGTATGACCTTTATACACAACTTGTTTCAAGTAGCCCCACAGGTAAATATGTAGCCGTATGAGGTTTGGGGAAAGTGTTGGCCACTCAGTGGGACCTCGCCGTGCCAATCAAATGATCAGATAATTGCCCATCCTGCTGGAGAAAGCTTGATATACTGCTATCTTTATTTAACAGTGACGGGAACACAGTGTTCTATAACATTCGAAGGTAGTCATTAACATTTATGGTACCGTCTATGAAAATTTTTCCAATTAAACAGGTGCCCCATATACCACAACACACAATAATTTTGACATCACCAATGACTTTGGATGGTTCAGTCCAATGAGGGTTTGTATCGCTCCAATATTTCACGTTCGACGATTCATCAAAAATGACACAAACAATTTGCCTCATCGCTGATCGTAATGTTATGTGCACATGAAGGATCCAGTCAATAGTTGTCCAGAGCACAGATACAGATCTCTTCACTTATGTCCGGATCATCCTCGGATAGTTTATACTGCCACGATGGGCGCGGCATTTATCGAAAGTCTAAAAGGTTCATAAGAAGAGGAGAACAGATTACGGAAAATCTTTCAAAAAAAGGAACATACAACACATACACCTGTGGATGACATCGAAAGATTAACCTCATCAGAACAGTCGATGATAGGTCTGAAATGCACTAAATAAAGCGATTTAAAAACAGCCATAAATCAGGCACCCTCTCTAAACTATCAGGAGGCACTATCAAATCACGTTTTTAAAATTCCGGATTTCGATAGTGGGTGTGGGGAAGCTAGCACTGACACCCCCCCCCCCCTCCCACTTTGATTTCACTATAATTCTTGAACGAGTGCTGCACAAACGATGCACTATGAAAAAGTTTTTTATGTTGTGAATTTTTAATGTGGGGGAGAGCAAATTAATGGAGCTGTATTTCCTCTGTATCTACAGACTTTCAGTTCATCTGCTTTGCTCTGTCGAATATTGGCTTACTTTAACACGCTTGTCTAAATACACGTTTTATGGGTTATTATAGCAGGTTCGACCTCCAAAGGCAGCCAAAACATCTAAACTGACCATATACTCCCGTCAAATGTATCTGTTCCCAACTTGTTAATTATTTTCATAGCACTGATATATATTATCGTGTTAATTAAAAATTAATGGAGTATCAGACACTTTGATACTACTTTCCAAGTATCACCCACGCGTAATACAGAATATTACGTACTAGTTGATGGGGTCTATGCAAGATTTTTTTTTAATTTTCAAATTAAAGAACACGTCTCATAGATAATACACAAAAAATGCAAACACTCCATATGACGTCACAAATCAGTTATTACAGTCACGGCAGATCTGAAGATGAGTTTTCTCCATCATCATCATAATTATTTTTTTTGTAATTGAAAAATACTGTATGTGTGAAAGGTAAACTTACAGCATCTATTTTATTTATATGTTAAAAATAATAGCATCCACTTCAATACTTGCACAGTGATATACAGTATATAATTACAACTGAATGAGATGCCATATACGCGTGTTTGTGATATAGTAATAACGTATAACCTAAAAATAATAATAATAAAGTTAAATAATAAACAAAAATTCCCAATTTATGCAGAATGAAATGCGTATATAAATCTGTATATTACTTATATAAATATGCTTTAAAATACGGAAATACATGTGATGAATCTAGTTAGACCGTTTTCGCCTGTAAATCCACTTCTAGTAATACGAATAAGTGTAGATCTGCAGCTGCAAGCTCGTTAAAGGCTAAGCTTGGCCTTGCTTACTGACAACATTGAAAACTCACGTCATCGGAGTCCGAGGCCAACGAGAAAACAAGGCCTGGAAGCGGAAAAGTCACCTGATCATCGGAGCGCTAGCAACAATCCAACCTTCATTGTTTCCAACAATAGGAAAAACACTGATTGTTAACATCCGATATGGAGACAATGAAGGCTGGATTGTTGTTAGCAGCCTAATGGGCAGGTGACTTTTCCGCTTCCAGGCCTTGTTATCTCGTTGGCCTCGATCGGAGTCTGAGCAAGTCGATGGTTTTAAATTTCTGGATTTTGTGTTTTTTCGTTTGTTGGAAACAACGAACAGCCTTTCTCGTTTAACAACGAGAGACAGCCCAGGGCAATCAAAAGTCAGCTGACCATCGGGGTCCGAGCAACAATCCATCCTTCATTAGGCGGTTTCACGCTTTGAACCGGATTGAAAAAAACTGTTTATGAATAAACTGTTTAAGTGGGTAAAACCGTGAACAAATAGTTTAAGCTTTACTATTTTAAACGGTTTATTTCTTTTCGGAAATTGACTGCAGAGGGAGCTGGTTGTTATAAACATGGCAGCCTCCTTGAGTAAAGATGAAGCCAACGAACTTGTTTGTGATATTACTGCTATCAAACATCTAACGGCCTATGATTACCTGATCCTGATTACATGATTGCCTAAATAAGGAAACCCCACGATATAATTCGCAATTGCGAGCTCTTCATACAAATCCCAAGCTGTGTTTTGAGCTCTGATCCGACGCCGCTTCGACGAAACGTGGTCAGTCATGTTTTTTTTCCTCAAAAAACGAAATGTTGCAAATAAACGAAATAAACGAACGGAAAAACGACGTTGGGTGTCGTTTTCGTTTATTCCGTTTTTTCCCGATCGTTTAAACATAAACCGTTCCTTTCAACGCGTGAAACCACATATTGCCTGCATCTTGGATTTTAACAATCAGAGTTTTTTTGTATGTTGGAAACAATAAACGATGGATTGTTGCTCGGACCCCAATGGTCAGGTGACTTTTGAGTACCTTGGCCTTTCTTTTGTTAGCCTCGTTTACAAAGTTATGACGTCCGACCAAATGATAAAACTGAGCTATTCAAACGTTTTTAGATGTATGAGAATTATTTCACAAAATTTTTACATTCCAATACGTGATTATTGAAACTGTTTCTTTTATTTTCTCTGAAATTTTAACAAATTTAAAATTTATGCACATACCCATTATACTTACCAGAGTATTTGCCTCAACGGTTTTTTAAGATCAAAACAGATCTTCAGGTAGCATAATGCTACAACCAACGTAAAAAAACTTAAACACCTCTAACGAGGCAACATAAACTTAGCTCTCAGCATTCGCCGGACAAAATTATTTACTTCAGAGATATCTAATATGGCCTCTTCAGACTATGCCTTATCGAGAGCACTCAGCATTTAACCTGGCCGTTTGACAAAATATGTTAACATTAAAAATAGTCCTAAAAGAACATTAAATTTTCATCTTAGGAAACGATTGATGTAAATACTTTACTCGAATTCATTAGGTTTTTAGACAAATATGGAATAAGTATTAGAAGCTTGAAGCTTATATATGTGAAACATTAAAACCATAAAGCTTGAATAACGCGCGCCGCCCTGAGGGCATTAAAACATTGACTTCTATGCATTGAGTGAGCATCTTCTCTGTACCATTTTCAATGTATCATTTTTAAATTTTTTATAGAATTTTTCAATCAATATTTATTTTATGAGAATGTTTTTACGGATTTTTTTTTATCGAAAGTGAAAAAGAATATATTTTAATTTGGCGATGCGTTTCGGTGTTATGCCTTTTTCACAGGCTGGCTAAACATTACAAGAAAAAAATGGTGTGCAACAGAATATATAGCATAAATGAGTAAGACGCTCACCAATCAGTGTATGGAAGCCACTGATTGGTAGACTACAAAAGGACTAATAAGGGTAAAAGAACCAGAGACGACCATTCACGAAGGCGGATGCAACTAGCGATTCAGCGCGGAAATCCACCAAGCAGTCAACATTGGCGCCCCTATCTCTGTTTAATTATTCAACATTTTCATTTGTCCGAAGCCTCTGTGTCGTCATCCCCTAGGGATCTTCTCTGCTCCGTTACCTAACCACATAATCTTCAAAGTCTTCAATTTGGACCTTTCTGTGTATTTCTGTAATCCATGACCCCCTAAGCTCTTTGTATTTCTCAATAAAGGATCATCTCGTAGATCCCAAATAGTATGCCTCAGAATCTGGAGAAAGAAGTCTGTAGACACCACATTGTGTGAAATCGTTCTCCTTATAATCGCATGTTTTCGGCATGTTTAAAATAAATCGACTATTGTCTTCTTCCTGCACACGTTCCCTGATCTAATTTGAAATCCATAGAAAGGACCTTGTACCTCTTCCAATATTTTACAAGTCGACTGGAGACATCCCATGCCACACATAGCACATGCGATAAGTCACGGATTCCGTCGTGCGATATCATATCCCATCGATGAGGCGGCCAAGAAGAAGGGAATAGCTACAACACATGAATTGGCCAAGCTTAACAATATTCCGGTAGATGTTACAAGTTCCGTTCTCAGAAGTATTAAACGGACCGTCAAGCACCGACGGCATATTGACAGTATCAAGAAAAACGAGTAAGCCACTTTCACATATCTCAATCACACGGTCAACAAACTCACCATCGTTTTCCGGGGATCACTTACAGAACAAAGGACAATAGCAATTTTTTTTTAATCCCGAAAACACGTGATTATAAAGAGAACGATTTCAAACAATGTACTGTTGTCACGGAATTCCGTCGCCAGCACGAATTCCAGTGACGGAATCAAGCGCTTTCCCTCTCGGGTTTTCATTTCGTCGGAGAGGAGAGAGATTCGACGTAAAACCCGTCGTGATGAACGTCAGGGAGATCGTCATCAGGCGAGGACGAATGGGAGCTCGAGAGAGGTTTTGAAAAAGGACGACGGAAGAGCTCGAGGAGAGAAGTATCGATGGAGAGACGATGCGTGGACGACGCGAGCGGAGTGTCAAAGGCGAGCGGTTAACCTAATTACCAGCCTTGAAGGGAGATTCACGTCGACAGGCGCCGAGCAAGGTTTCTCTACAACAGCGGCGGCAACGACGGCTCTTCAAGACGTCGGCGAGCATTGAGCGTCGACGGGCGTGGCAGTTGAAGCGGACCCCGCTATAGCCAAGTCAGCGTCGTGCGAACGTGTCAGCCTAATCTCGGAGCACTCCCAGCCAGTCAAGTGCGTTTAGTCTTCCCAGAGCTTCGTTATTACGAGCTTCGCTACGCCAGCATTGTCCAAGGGTTATGGCCGTGCGGTCTAACGTCGTACGTTTGTGACTTTACGGGTTTTGTACTCGTATCGAGAAGGCAGTAAAAGATACGCCTGGTTTCCCGATTTAAGTCGCCGAATATTCGGCTCAATTCTTCCCAACCGTCTACGGCAACGAGTTTTGTACGGAGGAAGTTATGTAAACTCTTTTCACGGCAAAGTGACATTTTGTAATGTTATTCCTTTCTGTTTTGTTTTATAGTTTTTCCTTTGGCCGTGACGGACATTATTTAGAACTGTGACTGTAAACATTTAGCCTTATCAATTTGTGACGTATTACACTTATTTCTCCCGGACCGTGACTTTAATTGCTTTACCGTACCGAACTGTGACTTTATTTATTTAGCTCCGTGATTATGTGTCTTTGCATTTTTATGATTATGGAACTATGAGTTTGATATTCTAGACTTAATTGTCTAATGTGCTAAAGTGTTTACTTGTTGGTTGTGAGTTTAATTTCTAAGCCAGAAGTATGGTTTATTTGAAAGAAGGATTCAAGTCTTATCCTCTTCTTACTTGATGCTTGTGTTTTTTTTGTTTCTTTGAATTTGTAAGATGCAAGCCTGTCACATTAATTTAGTTTTCTACTGATAGTTTCATAGTAGCTGTATTTAGCCCACTGCTCGTGTTATCAATTGTGCGTTTCAATTGAAACAGTGTTTTCTCCCGCCTGCTTCAGGAGCTGAATTTGTTTAAACTACTGTGTAAGTTTTTTTAAGTGACATATTTTATGTTTTGTGTATGATGAGCCTAAGGGGCGTTTATTTATGCATAAGTGTATCATAAGCTTTATTTAGCATGTAACCTACTTTTACGTTTTGGTTTACTTTACCGTAAGCTACTCATTATTTATGCCAATTCAGTCTTATTGTTGTTTATTTTAAATAAATATGTTATGTTTCTCTTTAAACGCCTTATGTCTATGAATGTATTCTTTCCACTGCGTACATGCTCCTGCTAGCATAAAAATATTCATGACAACTGTTTAGAGATTAGTTTGTCCAAATTGTGAGGCACAATAACTTGAGGCGAAGAGATTTCTCTTAAGAATATTAAATCAATAGATGAATAGACCCGTCTTCTAATACTTCCGAGTTCACCAAATGGGATGATTATTTTACTCCCCAGAGTTGATAAAACAGCGTCTTCAATGGTAGGACAAAGCGATTCCTGGGTATTGTGAGGATGCTGTGTTATGCTGCTTTTAGGCCAGTTAGAGTTCGTGCGATTCTGATCTTTTAGGCCAGAAATTACACGGGCATAGATTCGAAGAACAGATAGACCAAGCATCTGTAAAATGTCTGGAGATGAGGTCCCTCATAAAATGTATAGCTAGGTTGGCATCGTAAGAAAGGCGACAACCTTCAAAGAAAAAGCATCATCTCTTCTTGATATTTGACATATGTGTAAAATGAACTCGATTATCAAACAATGGATGAGATACAACTATTTGGTTTAAATATATATTATTTAATATTATGTAACTTTATTTGCATCTGCATGTGTTTGCATTTATTGTAAACTCAGCTTTGCGGGAGCAGTGAGGACAGAGGCGCAAGAGTCTCATAAAAACTTTTGGTTTGGTTTGGTTTGTATGGTATTAACGTCCTTTTCAACTGCCATGGTCATTTCAGGACATCGTTATAGGGGCCGCAAATTTTGCCTCGCAAGGGTTCTTTAACGTGCAGCCGGCAAACGACTACACGGGACCAACGACTTTACTTCCCTTCCGAAGGAAGTGCGTGATCACAGGATTTTCCCCCTGAAAAAATCCTCGTCGTCCTTGGCCGGGATCGAACCCGCGTCGTCGGGCATCAGACATAAAAACTTTTAAGTTCTGACTTGTTACAATTAAATAAAAGTGAAAGTTGTATAATCCAGCAATGAAGAAAGTTGTGCAATTCAGCAATCTTACAAAAGCAAATATTTTTTGTAAAATATTTCTTGAATTTGTAAAGATGCGTTCTTTTTAATAATTTTGGATATTTGTTTAATTTACTCAATTTATCTAAGCTTATAATGTTGTACTCATATATATATATATAAACGTTTCTCATAAATTCTGCTTCCCTATTGAACAGGAATAGAATGAAAAAATTTAATGAATGTAAAAAACACGTAGAGGTTATTCATGTACTATAACCTCATAAGCCTAGCAGCTTAATCTTAGCAAATCTTGTTTTCGTTTTGGAAAAAACCAAGATGGAAGATAAAGACAGATAGAGGACTCGCGAATTATAGAGAGCGTAGTTAGGGATCTATGGTAACACGTTACAGAGGGCCTGAAAAGATGGAAAACCCCTTTCGTCACCATCGAGTATGTTGAATCTCGTAGCCATGTATAGCGGCTATTACCCTGCAAGAGGATGGCACGTAGAACACAAACATGAATTAGTTACCACTGCTGTTGACACGCTTTCCAAAGAGCCTTCATTGTTCGCGGTCGTCTCTTTCCGAGGGCCTGTTTACGTACACCAAAATCACAAATATCCATACGCGATAGGTTCGGCGACTTGACGAGTATGTATGTCAATCACAAGAGGATACAGGTTAAGTTCTTGCATGCGTTCCAGGAGCAGGCTTGTAGACGCGGAGGCGTGACTCGACGCCTTGTTTTGGTATAGCCTTACCTTGTTTACCTCTGTACCGTACAAACCAGGGTTGTCACGGCTAACTATGGGCTTAGAACGTTGGTCTGATAATATATGGCGTTCGCTTGGGACTTTGAGTCAATCTTATCTTGCCTTTTTAGCTGTGCCCAGCGACGATGATGAAACTATTGAAAACGATTCCTTGCATTCACGGTACCATTTATGAATTTCTTAGAACCCCTTGAACGGTAAAAATGTCTCCACTCTTGTTGAAGTCGCCTAAATAAACATACGCTTCATCTTGTGTGACCACGTATTTCCACTTTTCATCCGCTAGGTATCGATGATACATTTTAAGACAGTTGGCCCTTCGCTCTTGAACATGAACGAGGCTCTTGTGTCGCTTCTCCATTTGTAAATCACGAATGAAATTGCGTTTTTCGTGCTTTACTATGGTGGATTATGGGAGCCCGAAATTTTCAACACGATTATAATGAAGAAATCAAATACTTCCTCTCTTGTAGATGTATGTCTGGGCCTGAGACTATGCGACGACCTCCTAGTAAAAATACACGCTGTATATTGGCTTCCCATACATTTGGTTGACATTAAAAAACTTACAGAGTGTTGCGTGATAGAAAGTTATTATTCCATAGCATTTTCACTGTTTTAACGTTTCCCGCAGAGATCCGGCGTGTCGACGAAGTAACCGGTGAAACGCGAAAAGTGAAACACTGGGAGGGTAGCGGGCGCTTGAATCTGGGTTGTTTCTAACGGCCAAAAGTCACCTATCGCCATTTGCAGCTTAGCAAACGGATGGTTTATACCAACGAACTCTAAAGTTTGGTGCTATAAGATTTGAGATTAAACCTAATATTCAGGGGATATAGATGATTTAGTGCGTGAGAAACAGCGAAAATTTAAGAAATTTAAAAATATGTTTAAAGATATGGCAGATAAGCGTCTAACAAAATTATAGAGACTAGATAGAGACTGAAAGAGTAGTTCAAGAGGATTCAGAAAGGATCAAAACAATTTCGACCTAACGATTGAGACGCTGGCAGCGGTGGTGCAAAGAGGAGGTTGTCACGCGTAAATCGACGACAGAGTTATACAGAGCATTTTGAGTGGAGTTTTACATTTAACGCCGATGCAGATCGCCAATTCGAGCAAGTATCCAATATTTGACAAACAGGGGCAATATGGGCTCCCATAAAACGAAAAAATTGGTTTCCAGCTAGCACCCGGCATTCAAATCACTGTTTAAATTAAACAGCAACAGATTTAGCATTCGTCACAATGAAGACTGCGGAATGAAAATCTTACAACTTTTAACTACTCCCATCACTCACTATTGTTTCAACAGAAATCTATCAGTAACAAACGACTTATGTATTATTACGCCGAAATTCAAAACAGCGAAAAAAATAAACAAACAATCCTTTCGAATTTCAAATAGCGTTCCAATCATTATCTCACAGCGCTCAAGATGTCTCATATAAACACTTGCGACTTTACGGATATGCCCTAAGCCAAATTTGTTCATTTGGGTTATCAGTAATAACCCTTGAAAAGAATGAAATTATTATTCTAACTTTATAGCAATGTAAAAAATTATAATAAAATTATTGACGTTAGACAACAGTCAATGCAATATTCGAATTAAGATCATAATCGATAAACTATCGCTCCTCTTTTGAAGTGGAGAGGCAGATGGTATTGCCTCCACAGGTTTTTAAGATCTGAAAAGATCTTCAGGTGGCATAATGCTACACCCAACGTAAAAAAAACACCTCTAACGAGGCAACATGAACTTGGCCCACAGCTTTCGCTGGTCAGAAGTTAACTTCTGACACCTACTCGCTTTGGCCACCCGAGTAAGCAAGTGATCATGTTCAACCACTGGGAACAGATAAACTATCTCTCCTCTTTTGAAGTGGCGGGGCAGATGGTATTGCCTCCACAGGTATATAAGATCTAAAAAGATCTTCAGGTGGCATAATGCTACACCCAACGTAAAAAAAACACCTCTAACGAGACAACATGAACTTGGCCCACAGCTTTCGCTGGTCAGAAGTTAACTTCTGACACCTACTCGCTTTGGCCACCCGAGTAGGCAAGTGATCATGTTCAACCACTGGCTAGAGCAGCCACTGGGTACAGATAAACTATCTCTCCTGTGTAGGTCATCCATATTATTCTCAAATATTTAACAACACGGCGTTTCTCTACATTTAACGTCTTTTCGAGCCCACCCTGCACTTTACCTGGCCTTCTCTCAAACTATATTAACATTAAAACTAATCTTAAAAGAAAATTAACTGTTCTTCATTGGAATCGATTTATGGAAAATATCTTACATTATCTCATTATCAATTCATATAAACATAAAATAAGCATTAGAAGTTAAAGTATGTGAAACACATAAACCACAAGACTTGAATAATGCGAGCCGCTCTGGTAGCATTAAAATATAACAATAGTTTTGCCATCGACCTTGATGAATTACGTGAGCATTTTTCTCTATAGAAGTTTCAATTTTTTTTTTTAGATTTTTCCAATTAGTATTTTGTTTAATGAGAATGTTTTTACATGAATTATCCTAATGACACGTATAGTCCTCCTCCGAAATAAAACGCTCTTAGGAAATGAAGTCTAAATCTTTCATAATGATTTTTCAATTGAAAAATGGAAGAAAAAATTCTGCGACCCGGATTCGAACCAGGAACCTCGACTATCATGGCCGATGCCTCTACCAATTGGGCTATCGGAGACACCACGGACAGCCAAGCTGTCTCAAGGTGTCTTAAAGACAACCAAGTTGTCACGGTTGAAAGCCCAATGGGAGACGGGAACCTGGCCCGCAGATCGAGAATTTCTCCACTCCAAACCATCAGAAAGTTGATGAACTCACAAGTAAATAATACTAATTATTAACTGGAGATGCGTCTCCAAGCATAGGTAATGATTTTTCAATTGAAAAATGAAAGGAAAAATTCTGCGACCCAGATTCGAACCAGGAACCTCGACTATCATGGCCGATGTCTCTACCAATTGGGCTATCAACTTATTATTATTTACTTGTGAGTTCATCAACTTTCTGATGGTTTGGAGTGGAGAAATTCTCGATCTGCGGGCCAGGTTCCCGTCTCCCATTGGGCTTTCAACCGTGACAACTTGGTTGTCTTTAAGACACCTCGAGACAGTTTGGCTGTCCGTGGTGTCTGCGATAACCCAATTGGTAGAGGCATCGGCCACGATAGTCGAGGTTCCTGGTTCGAATCCGGGTCGCAGAGTTTTTCCTTCCATTTTTCAATTGAAAAATCATTACCTATGCTTGGAGACGCATCTCCAGTTAATAATTATTATTATTTAAATCTTTCATGTATTTACAACAATGGCAATGAAAGGAAGAAGGAGATAAACGGATGAAAACAGAGGAAATCTTCACCGGTGATTAATAAATTAAAAATAAATTCTTAAACACTCGAAGAAAACTCTAAATTGATATTTATAGGTGTTGTTTGTTTTGTTCGTACGAGGTCATACCAGTAAATCAGAGGCCATTACTAAGACTGAGATTTCATGAAAAAGGAGTCAATGTTGTAACGGAGTTAAAATAACTATGGTTGCTTCGGCTGTTTTTTATGCTGTAGTGGTAAGGCGTAATACACTATACAAAGAAAATATGGACAACCCATTGTTGCAGGCAGCCATTTTGTTTCCAATTTCATATGATGATTGCTTCTTGTTTTGCAGCAAATTCAAACCAGAGAGGCGCTTTTCTCTCTAACTTTTGTGAAAAAGGAAGCGTTCAATCTGCAAGTTTGAATGTACTGCAAAACAAGAAGCAATCATCATATGAAATAGGAATGAAATAGGAATCAAAATGGCTGCCTTCAACAATGATTTCCATACTTTCTTTATACAGGATCTATCTAAACCCCTGTCACAAACTTCTGGTGGTGATTCCCCAAAGCGAGATGAAAACAAAAGTTCATATAAACATGGTTCGGATAACGAACCGTTTATGAGATTTCCGCAGTTAAAAGTGAAGTTTCAGCAGCTGGTTTTATACTCGATGGATGGCAGGTGACATGCGGAGGAGCTATAAAAATGTTCAAAATGACGACCGTGGGACGCAACACAGGCATTGAGGCGACGAAACATCGACTAGCGTACTCTTGCGGTGCTGAAACCATTATCATTACGGTTCCAAAGATCATCAACCTCCTGAATGGTTGTTTAGGTACACAGGTGCACCTGTTAATAACCAATAAATCGGACGTTATTTCAAGAATTTGTTTTAGCTTCTCCGCATGTCACCTGCCATCCACACAGTACAAAATCAGCTGCGGAAACTTCACTTTTAACTGCGGAAATCTCATAAACGGTTTGTTATCCAAAACATGTTTACAGGGTCGAGTCACATTATTATGACCACCCCGTACGTTTGTCTTCGGGGTTGCCCAGCCGAGAAACTATGTCAAGTGTTGGAAATTGGTTAGGTGACTATATAAGGTAGGTTCCAACATATTAAAAACATATCACTCATTGCTACAATGGGTAAGAAACGTGATTTATCAGATCTGGAAAAAGGGGTCATAATAGACTTTCGGGCCAAGGGTAGCATTATATCGTAAACCGCGCAATTTGTAAACTGTTCTCGTGGTGCTGTAGTTAAAGTGTACCATGACTGGGAAAATGGGACTGTTCAGAATAAACGGTATGGGAACAGTGGAGCACCACGTGCCATTGATGAGAGAGATGAACGTCGGCTGCAAACATGTGTGAAGGCCAACCGAAGAGCTACAGTGGACCAACTTACCGCTCAAACCAACGATGATGCTACCAGGCATGTCTCTAAAACACAGTACATGAGGACCCTACTACGTGTGAGCCTCCGCAGCAGACGGATGGTCACCGCACCCATGCTGACGAAGGTCCATCGCCAAAAACGGCTTCAATTTGCCCAACAGTACAGTAACATGAGTCAGGATTTCTGCTCCACAGTAGTGACCGCCATTGGCGGGTGAGGCGAGAAACCTCCGAGAACAAGCATCCTGCAACCATTGTTGGAGGAATCCAGGCTCGTGACGGCAGCATCTTTGTGTGGGGAGTGTTTTCATGGCATTGTCTGGGCCCACAGATACCTGCGGAAGGCACTCTCAACCGATTCGGTTATTTATCGATAATTGCAGATCAACTACATCCAAAGATGGCGACTGCGTTCCAGCAAGAGAAAGCGACGTGTCATACGGCTGAAATTGTTCGGGGGTGGTTTGAGGAACACGACCAAGAGTTCCAAGTACTATCCTGGCCCCCTAATTCCCTAGACCTCAACCCAATCGAGAACCTTTGAGATCACCTTGATCGTCATGTGCGTGCTATGGAAAACCACCGCGTACTCTTCAGCAGCGATTGGATGCTTTACCCTCTATATGGCAACAGCTACCAGTAGATACCTACCAGAATTTTTGTGACTCACTTCCACGCCGTCTAGCTTCTGTCCGTGCCGCTAAAGACAGTTATTTGGGATATTAGCTGGTTATCATAATAATGTGACTCGACTCTGTATATGAACTTTTGTTTTCATCTCGCTGTGGGGAATCACCACCAGAAGTTTGTGACAGGGGTTTAGATACTCCCTGTATGATCCTTTAGTAAGCCGTTGAATGTGGCGCAAGGCAGTGAAAGAAGATTGAATGGTGGAGTTGTCAAGTCCAAGAAGGTATCAAGACAAAAAGGAAGCCAATTTGATATGACTTGCAAATAAGCCATCTTCAGGTCGAGTACACTTTGGGCCTAGGAGCTAAGGCAATAAGTAACAGCTGAAGCCAATATCTGGGAGTAGTTAGAGAAGAAATTGGAAGAGTTGCTCAACAGCTTTTAGCTTATTTTTTATTTGGGTTATGAGAAAGTTGTTCCATAACAGAAATAAAATAAAAGATTCTTAATCTTTCCAAAAAATCTAATCTTTGTATTAACATCTAACAGTATCCCAGTGGTCGAACTAGCCAGTGGTTGAACAAGATCACTTGCCTACTCGGGTGGCCAAAGCGAGTAGGTGTCAGAAGTTAACTTCTGACCAGCGAAAGCTGTGGGCCAAGTTCATGTTGAATCGTTAGAGGTGTTTTTTTACGTTGGGTGTAGCATTATGCCACCTGAAAATCTTTTCAGATCTTATAAACCTGTGGAGGCAATACCATCTGCCCCGCCACTTCAAAGGTGGAACATCAACAGTATGTTGATTATATTACGAATGAGGCAAAAATTTATCAGAAATACAGGATTTACTGGAGTCCACGTCTTGTCGAGGGTACCCTGCACTTTATCTGCCCTTCAGGCAAATTATGTTAACATTAAAAATAATCGTAAAACAAAATTAACTCTTCTTCATTGGAAATGACTTATTGAAAATATTTTCCTCGATTTTCTTAAGCTATTATATAAACATTAAATAAACATTAGAAGTTATTACATGTGAAGCACTGAAATCACCAGGCTTGAATAACATGCGCCGCCTGGCGGCATTCAAACATAACTTTGGATTGATTACTGACTTTGATGCATTAGGTGAGCATTTCCTCTGGCTGGAGAGTGAAAAATCCAAAATCCATGGTGCAGCAGACGTCACTGATAGTTCAAAACAGTTTTCTCGAAGGCCAAATATTTGACTGCCTTCAAGATAGCTGACCACGGATAATCGGGGTGCAACCGAACGATGTCAGTAGCAGCTTCCCTTTTATAACGTCTTACTTCTCTTTATTGTCTTCCCTTTCCCTTATCACTAACAAAGTTTGAACCCACCCACACCCTTAAGTGATCTCCATCCTGTTCCTGCTTTTCCCTCACTCCTGTCCTACCGTCGCCGGCATCCCGCGACCTGTCTATGATCTAATGATAAATTATCGACAGTAAAATATATGGAATGGCTTACACAGGCCTTTCAGCAACACAACGTCGAGGACATATGCCATTACTACTGGGATTGTCACGGAAATCGCTTCCACACGTGATTTCCGGCGACACTGTCCGTTATTACCGCTCACGTATATTCACCCGTTCGAAGGCGGGGGAGGAGCGGGGCAGACAGTGTCGTCATACCATCCACCACGGAAGAGCCAATAGAGACCAGACGAGGCTCCGTGACGTCAAACCGAAGCTTTCTTGGCGGGAGGTTTCATCGGTAAAAAGGACAGCGACCCGAACTTCAGAAGGGAAACATCGTAAGGATCTCGGCTCAAGACTGGAGAAGAAAGTCCTTTTCGCAGTCGCCCGCAATGGTCGGAGACCCGCGGACCCTCAGCCTGATAGAAGCGACGACGTGGCGAGCCGTCCGTTTCCCCTATCGAAGCAAGGCGTGCTCGGCGGAGAAGCACCGCAGGCGGCGTTTTCGTTGACGAACGACTCCGGCAGCGAGAACGAACCGACGCGCTTGGGTTCAGCGGGAGCAACCGGGAGATGGTTGATGTTTCGTTCGCTTTCGGTATCAACAACTGCGGCTGTAAGTGCAATTTCCCTATCCTGCCTTAATCCATGTGCGTTGTCGTCTGTATTTAGTGACCTTCACGGAAGGGAGTGTGACGGGCGTTCAGTAATTAGAGGCTTCTTCCCTGCGGGGCTGAACGCCTATCTATCAACCCAGTACGGTTTTGCGTACTTGGCCTAAATAGGCCGAGACGAGTGCGCAGAAGTGTTTCCCCTGGTTGAAGTGGATTGCTTGTGTTATTATAGCGTCCTTTTGTGTGGCTTTGAGTTGGAGGGAAAGGGCTAATAAATGTAATGTCTGTATTTATATTTTTCTCCCTCTTTTAGTGACCAGCCCTTTTGGCGATCACTCGTGTGGCCGCATATTGGTAAATGTATAAAATACATATGTCTTCTGTATCGTAGAAGTAATTCACGGTTATTCTACGTGTGTAGTATTAAGGTTTTCGATTGTTTGAGTTTCTTTTAAAAACTCGGTAGAATTCAGTGCGTGCACCTTGAACTTTATCCGTGCGAACCTTTTTTTTTTTTAGTGTAATGCATTCGAACTGTCAGAACTTGTGTGTTTGCGTGTCTACCGAGATAGACTCATTAAATTTGTCTGGACCTTCAACAATTTAAATTCCCGGTCTTGGACTTTAACAAACATTTTGGTTTATGACTCACCTCTTGTGTCAATTAAACTCATTCATACATGTTAAATTTTGGCGCCCGTAATTAGGCGTGAATATATGAGAGGCCATATCATGTGCCGTCGTTGAATTGTATTACCCTATAGACATAGTGCTTTAGTTTTTATGTGATTTAACTAGTTATTGAATTGTTTTACCCTATAGGTATATTGCCATAAGTTTGATGTGGGTGATTATTTGGTAGGTTAAGTAAAGTAAGAACCTTTGACCAGGATAAGTTACTAACTGTAGTAATATTTATCTAGAGATTTGGATTAGCATATGGCTTTCTCATTTTGTGTTGTGTTATAACGTAAGCAAGTTTGCTTTTCGGAATTTTTCCAGATTATTTAAGTATGATGTGTACATTGATTCAACCGATTAGCTCGGTTTAGTTTTTGTAAGAGTATATTGTGTGTCTGCTCTTTTAATTTGGAGGTAGAATCCTCATTTGTTTTTGCTAAGCCGTAAGTTATCAATTTTGTGCTTATTGAACTAAAGTTTTGATTTGAGTAACTGCATCATTTATTCTAATGTAATTGAGCTAGGAGGATTAGCTCTTTGTTATATTTTACCAAGTCATTTGTTCATTTTTAATTTTTACAGTGTTTTATTGAATTTTTCTTATATTAAACTTTATTTTTTTTTTCAACCTTACCCTGATAACGTGCTTCATTCATTTTTCCACTGCGTGATCCTTTTACTCTGTTCTTACACGTTACAGGGATATTCAGAGAATAGTTCGTCGTGCTCATCAATATCGTTTTTATGCTTTTATGGGTTTATCGTAGAATTGTAAAGAGCCACAAACTTTACATAGCCAACAGTGGTATCTGTGATAATAACAGAAGTGACCTCCATTCCTGTATAAATTCGAATGAAGTTGAATGCCTCTTTTAACGATGATCGCTGCACCTCCAGCTGAAGCATTCACATGTCTGTCTTTGCGATAGACACAGTAACCATGGAACCTGGACTCTTGGCCCGGATTTATGTGTGTTTCACAGAGAAATGCCACATCTACATTCCATTTAATCAAGTAGTTATAAAACTCAATACGCCTCCTGGTGTTCCATATGATGGAACGTAGCTTACCTCTGTAGTAACAGTATAGCGTCGAACAGCCATAATATCAATTTTTCTCGTAAGAATTCCACTCATTCGTGAGTATTTTTTGCCTAGTTCATTAAACAAGTGGCATATACCGTTTCTTTTTTCAGTGTGTTTGCTATTGAATGGTGGAAGTCGTTGAAGGATTTTAGTATATTACGGGTATTAAAAGTGCTTCTGCGTTCATCGTAATTAATTATCGTATCGTCTACATATCGTTTGTAAGTAATGACTGTTGTGTCCAGAATAATCTTATCGATCTTCGGCTCTTCAAGAAACTGCAAAACTATTTCTGAGATCAGTGAAATCGCGACAACCTGCAAGTCGGCCCACTTCAACAGCTACCGCACAAAGTCACCACCTCCACCCTGAACAACGTCAAGAGACTAATTACGGTAACCGAATACCCACGTCGAGAAAAAAATGGACTTCGTCACATTAACATTCTTCGGACCTGAAACTTACAAGGTTGCGAAGATCTTCAAAGAATAAGGCCTTGGAGTCTGTTTCAGGACGAATCACAATAACCGGTCCCTGCTCAACTCCAAAAAGAAGAGAAGCGAACAGGACATCTACAAACAATCAGGCGTGTACAAGCCTGCCTGCAAAGATTGCAAAGCTTATTATATAGGAGCCACGTTTCGCTCATTCCAGGAGAGATTCAAAGAACATAAGCGGTCATAGCTAAATAACGAGAAAAACCAGCTGATCACCACGTCAAATACAAACATCGAATCCTACCAATAGAAGAATGCATTATTGGAAGAAGTGATACCCCCTCCCTTCCCCCGACCTTCTGAAAATCGTCAATCTAATTATTTTTAGCACATTTTCTATATATAGAAATGTGCTTATGTGATCGGTTTGTCCAGCTGTCCGTCCATCCGTCCGTCCGTCTGTCTGTAGACAGTCCCACAATTCATTACGTTGCAATAGAAAGAATGCATGTATTGAATTGCTGGAAGACACGAATTATCCTCGCATTCGGGAAAACGCGTGTAGAGAACATACATGGGTTCGGCTCTGCGCGTGTTCTAAACGTTAATGAGATGGTGCGCGTGCGGGATGCACGTGTTTGGCGATTATTAAGAGACCAGTTCGGTCTCTAAATCAAAAGAATTTTTTTATTCCTAGGGAGCTTAGTATTTATTATAATAACTGGAAAACGAATTAACTTTGAAAACATTTCAATAATCCATTAATACGGGACAGAGCACGAACAAGTACGAACGTGAGATAGCCAGAATAAGTACGTACTATAATGGCACGTGCTTTAATGGTACAATTATGATACCCCTTAAAACTTCCTATAACCAGATATAGCATGTAATATATCAAACAAATCGTCACAACATATCATGAACGAATATATAAGAGTAACTAGTGATAGAAGAAACAATCGTCACAAACGCCTTTTGAACATAGAAGAACCTAGCCGATGCTATTCCAGAAGAAGAAAGGACTTGAGATGGGCAGCCGCATTCCTCCAACGACCGAAGATGTTGGATCCGTCACTTTCGACCTGTCTAACCGAACCAACCACAGTTCTTTGTCTAAGAAGGCGATGAATTAGGACAGGTTCATCTTCAAAGGAGCGCCGGCGGAGTCGTCCATCAGGAATCGTACTGACTGGTAGGAAAGTCCTGCCAGACCATAATGCTGTTTAAGACCAGATGGCCTATGAGAATAAGTACTCAAAAACACATGTTTAATAGTCTCAACTGCGCCACAGAAAAGGCATTAAACAGATCCGACCACTCTTCATTGATGGAGACGTTGAAGAGTATTGAATCCGTGGTGCAGCATCCGCCATTGATAGTTGAAAACGGTCCTTTCAAAGCAATTGCCTTTGAAATGGCTGACCACGTTAATCAGGGTGCAAACGAAATATGTCAGTGGTCACACTTTGGTCAGATTGCTGGAAGATCCACGAAAGATAGCCACAGTCTTGTGAATCTAACTGGCGTAGTGTGGGTAAAAATATCACTAAATTCAGTTAAAACTGTCTTTATAAGTCCGGGTGTCGTAAACTGATAGTCATGGGCAATGAAGAAGGTAAAGGCAGCCTATTCACCTTAAAAAAGAAGCGCAGAAGTTCGTCGAGTTAGGTGGAGGAAGGAGAAAGACTTGAATCATTCCAGCAAGTCTAGCTGCAATGAGATAAAGCCGGATATCAGGAAGACCCAACCCACCACCCCTCTCAAAGGAAGTGAAAAGAAATTCCTCCAATAGACAGTCCCCAAACACAATTTGTTTTTGCACTGCGCACTCTTTGAAGATCTTTACATGACAGTAAGGTGAATAGGCATTTAGACGACAAAAGTGGCAAAATGTGAGTATTTACAAACCGAACCTTTGACAAGCATAGAGATAGAAAAAGGAAGGTTCCTATCAAGTCGGCTAACACATCGGGAACGGTTTAAGATAGTCGACAGTCCAATTCCCAATGGCAATACCTTTAGACTTGACGGGGTTGATGGAACTCCCCGTCGAAGCACTAAAGTGATTAAAAATTTCTTTATAGATCTTCTGCGTACCCCATCGTCCTTACGTTAATTGATGCAGCTGGGAGATCATACACCCGAATAACAGGGTGGCGACTCAGATAAGGCAGTAGTGATTCCAGATAAAATATATACAGGCGAGGGATAAAGGGCACCCCTGCCTGACACCTTTTAAGAGTTTGAAGGTGGGTGATATGGAACCATTAATCGCCACGCATGATGTGGCTGAATCATACAGTGCGAAAATAATCGTAGCAAAAGCCCGAAGACGAAGATGACAAAAGATAACCAAAAGAAAAACTTGATTCACTTTGTCAAAGGCCTTTTCTTGGTCAAGACTCTATACAGCAAGAGTCTGTCGACGATACGAGCATCCTCCAAAACACACCGGTTAAGTTTTAATCTTTGCTGTAATACTCCACTGAAGACCTCATAGTCCGAGTTGAGCAGGGTTATCGGCTTCCACTGGGTCACATGCTCTGCATCCAGAACCTTGGGGAGAAAGATGAACTTCCCCACAGTGAAATCTGGAATGATGGAGGAAGGGTCTGCGATGATGGAATTGAGTACTTGCACTAGGAAAAGCCCAAGAAGTTTCCCTGTCGTAGTATAAAACAGTACGAAAAGTGATCTAAGCCTGAGCTGGACTGTAGACAACCATCCGCTAATAGAAACTTCTTTACCCCATCTTGAGTGAAAGGACGGGTAATGAAGGCGTCAGAATCTTCAGAAAAAGTTCGAAGTGCCTCTATTCAACTCTTCGTGGCATCCAAAAGAGAGATTGGGTGGCTGAAGAATGATGAAAAATGGGAGTGGAAAGCTGATAAGATTTCGGAATCAGAATCTACTTCCCCACTTTCCACCACCAAGCGGTCATATCGCTTGACGTTAGCTCAGCGCCGCCTCTCCTCTGCAAATGCCGCCGATGACATATGCCTACTGCCAGCAGCCCAGGTGATTTTTGCTCTGAGCGCTGCACTGACTGGTTTGCGGATCATTAGAACATTGATCTAGCTCTTCACCTGTCTAATGTCGGCAGCAAACTCTTCCTTGGGGATGGAATTGCGGAGGAGTCGTAAGATGACGAAGTGAAGTTGCTGTGATAGCATGATGTAACGTGTAAAAACAGAGCAAAATAGCTAGCGCAGTGGAAAAATAATTATACACGTAAACAGGGTAAGGTATCAAAAATAAAGTTTAATAAAGTTAAGATAATTGTCACAAAATCATGAATATAAATAGAAAGGACAAGAAAATAAATTAATTGGATCCTTTTTGCTAGGCGATAAGAATTAAGTGTAATAGCAAACCTTACTTCCACATATAATTCTGAGTGTTTCCTTAAAACAAAACCATAACAACCGGCCTTGCCGGAAAGCTAAATTGACACCTGGAAACACTTCGTAACCAACCTTAAATAATAAACACTTTCTCTTAATTACTCTTTTCGGAAAGTAATTAACTAAAGAATTATAACTACTACTTTCTATAAATATCTTACAACCTAGAAAAGGAATAGTAAGCTTCAATAATCGTAGTTACGAGGCTTGCTAACTTAAAGAATTAAGATTCACAAAAGTATTTGATTAATTCACAATTAGCAACTATTTCGGCCTCTCACAAAACATTACATAACTGTAAAACCAATTATCATTCAATGAAACAAAAAGCTGGACTGGAATATTATTGACAAAAGAATAACATAAAATATTCGTTCTAATAACTCCAGTCGAACACAGCAATAAATCCAACAATCTAGACACAACAAAAAGGTAACAGCCTGATTCTTAGGCTATACACTCACAAATTACGATATAAAGGTTCAAACTCGTGAACGCTCAGTTCACAGTCTAGTCCGAGTTTTACACTAGAAAAAGTCTTAATGGGTTTCAGACATAAATTTTATAACACCTCATAAAGCCACTTTGGCAGCTAATAAACTGCAAGAACATATAAATGCATTTGATCAATTCACAAATAGCAAATATGTCGGCCTCTCACAATACAAAACTTATTAGCAAAATAAGCTGCTATCCAATGAAACCAAAAGTTAGGCTGAAATATTACTGTTAAATGAATAATATAAAATAGTCATTCATATAGCTCCAGCCGAATACCGACACAAACCCAACAGTCTAGTCCAAGCAAGGAGATATCAGACTGTTTCATTAATTTTACACGCACAAATTACGATGTCACTGTCCCACTCGCAGCTACACAGTTCACAGTTTAGTCCGCGTTTAAACTTAGAAAACATCTTAATGGGTTACAGACGTAAATTTTACAATACATTATAAAGCAGTCTCGGCGATTAATAAACTACAAGGAAAGAAGAATACAAGGTTACACACACCTTGAACCGTAACGTGACGTGCTAATGGCGCCCTTCTTCAGAGTATCACATACGCCACAATACACCATTAACACTCAGCAAAAGCGCAAAAATTACACAGAGCACTTACGCTTTCCTATCTACATAGGCAAAACCATATTGTGATGTTATGTATGCCTCCAGCCCTCTAGGGAATTGCCCTCGCACCGTCGCACGCCCGTCGAACTCCCGCCGGTAGAAGTCACTCAAGACGATTGCAAACATTCGGGGGTCACAATTATCTAAAGACATAGTACTCACAAAAATGGTTCCGGGCACGGAGAGGTTTCTTCCCGGTGATTCCGACGCAAATCCCTCGCTCCGCCTTGGGTACGCAGTACTACCGCTCACGCAGGAACTCCCGTGAGAGGAAAACGCCGCCTTCGAAGCTTTCCCGCCGAACTCTGCTCTCGTCAGCTTCTCAGTGCTTCGCTCCGGCGTTCCGTTGTCTCCGCACGGCCGTTGCTCCTCTCGTCCCTGTTTGGTGGAAGCGACGACGAAGAGCCCTTCTGCGTTGGAGACAAGATTGCTCCTCCGGACTCCTGTCCGTTCCGTCGTCCGGGTCACTCTCCTCTCTCTTGTCGTTTTCTCCCGCCAAGAAAACTTCGAGCCTCCGTCTCGAGGCCTCCTTGCGTCCTCATTCGCTCTTGCGTGTTGGGTGGAATGACGACACTGTCTGCCCCGCTCCTCCCCCGCCTTCGAACGGGTGAATATCCGAGAGCGGTAGACATAGCCAGTGTTGCCGGGAATCGAACCTGGTTTCGATTTCCGTGACACATGAGAAGATGACAACGATGGCGTCTCGCAGCATCCATCCCAATCTTCCTGAATAAACGAATCAAGAGTAGAAGGCACATTGTGGAGATGACATTCCAAAAACCGAATGAACGAACACATGTATTCCTCGTCGTCGAGCAGAGAAACATTCATAAACGAGTTGCGATGGGAAGCAGTACCTGTAGGTGATGCTGGAAATGGGAGGGTTCCATGACAAGATGATGGCATTGTGGTCGGAGAATAAACATTTAATGACCTCCATTGAACCAGGTGAGCCAGCAAATACATTAACGATAAGAAATAGATTTTTTCTTGAAGACAGTGGGCTCTTGAATACTTGCACTAGCAAAGGCCCAAGAAGTTTCCATGTCGTGGTATAGAACAGTATGAAAAGCTATCTAAGCCTAGGTTGGACTGTAGACGGCCATCCGCTGATAGAAACTTCTTGACCTCGTCTTCGGTGAAAGGACGGGTAATAAAGGCGTCAGAATCAAATCCACACGGTGGACCCAGAGAGGCTATTTCGTGGAGGGAGTGTCCATAAATCAAATAATGTTATTATCATCCAGATGGCAGTTAAAGTCATCAGCAATCACTACAGGAAAAAACAAGCACAGAAAACTGCCAATGTCACTGAAAAATGTCTGTTTCTCTACTGAAGCAGAAGGGGGATACACATTAAGCAGTCGGAAGTTGGCACCAGATGTTGAGATGTCTAACGAAATCACTCTGTTCTCGCAGTCGCACATGAAGTTCATCGCCTGAATTAATGGATTCAGGATGATTGTAACAACCCCCTGACCATGCGGGGAGGAAGAGTTCACGTAACACTGGCATAAGGACAGGAAGGACATGATTAACCTAACCCTCTCCTCCTTTATTAGTGCCATCTCCAGCTATCTGCAGACGATAGTAGAGTTTCAATATTTATGTTAATAATTTCGAACCACAACAGATAATGAAACCCGATTGCAGGAATAAACTCCTGAGTGTTATTTGATATGAAACATGACCCCTTCCCATTTAAGAAACCCAAAAAACGTCTTAGTTTTAAAAAATATACGAGTTCTGAATCTTTAATGAGACATCATTATTATTTGATCCTAGTGATGTGTATTAAATATTGTTTTGAAAACGAAATCTAAATAGATTTGTACTTCTATGATAGGCACGGGATTTATCTAAAGCTAAAAGGTTCATAAGAAGAGGAGAACAGATTACCGAATATTTAAAAAAAACCCAACGAATATACGACTTATATACCTGTGGGTGATGTCAAAAGATTAACCTCGTCAGAATAGTCGATGATAGGTCAGAAATGCTCTAAATGATTAAAAAAACCAGCCATTATCTAGACACCCTCTCTAAAAACCTCCCGTCGTTATAGTTCCAAAACAATTGTTGCACAAACGAAACTCTATCGAATCACGTTTTTAATTCATTTTGGAGTTGTTCGTTTGGGATATGAACAACCCTTGAAAGTAATGAAATTACTTTTTTTTTCCACTCCTATCACTAATCCAAAAACTCCATACAATTCACAGTACCAGCATCAGAAGAAAGCAGTGTTGGAATTAAGGCGGCCTTAGCAAACTCATTATATCTTTAAAGAGCTACAAGTGCAGCACCCAACTTAAAAAGCCCACAAAAAAAAAAAGCACAGACTTTCAAATCTCAGACCAAGTCTGGCTAAATAGCCTCACAGCTTACGCACAGACTGACCCAGTGAAAGAACATAACAAAATATTTATAACTATTACCTTAACTCTTCAGGCCATGTCTTGTCGGCGGCACTCAGCAGTTTATGTGGCCGTTTGGGAAAACATGCTAATATTAAAAATAGTCGCTAAAGAAAATTAAATATTCATCATTGGAAACGATTGATGTAAATATTTTACTCGAATTCATTAAATTTTTATACAAAACATGGAATAAGTATTAGAAGTACATATATGTGAAACATTAAAACCATCAAACTTAAACAACGCACACCGCCCTGGGGGCATTAAAACACTAATTTCTCATAGATAGTGTGAGCATTTTCTTTGTACCGTTTTCTGTGTATCGTTTTTAAATTTTTTATAAAATTTTCCTATCAATATTTATTTTTATGAGAATGTTTCTACGGAATGTTTTTATCACAACTGATATGGAATATATTTTCGACCATGCTGACGAATTTGGATATTAGACAATTTTCACAGACTGACTAAATAGGTATAAGTAAAAAAAAAATTGGTAAACAATAGAATGCACAGCATACATGAGTAAGGTGCTCGCCAATCAGGATATGGAAGCCACTTATTCGTGGACTCTAAAAGAAACTAATAATTGTCAAGGGACCGGAGACGGCCTACACGAAGGAGGACCAAGCTCCTTTCCGGTCTCCATCAGCGCGGAAATCGACTAGGAGGTCAAGATTGGCGCCCTTATCGAATGAAGTTTGATTGCTCAGCATTCTCCCTTGTTCGATGCGTCTATGTCGTCTAATTTCAATCTCCTCATGCATGGTAATCTTCTCTGCTCCGTTACCTAACCACATAATTTTCATGCAGTTATCAATTTGGAGCATTCCGTGTATTTATTTTATCCAAGTCCTCCTATGCTCTTTGTATATATCAAAAAAGGATCATCTCGTGGAACCCAGATAGTAAGTGTCACAACTAAACCTAAATACAGAGAAGCCTCAACAACGGGGACTCAAGGGGCAGCAGGGAATTGCGGACCCGTGCACTCGGCTGTATGAAGACAGCATCCGGGTGCTACCCGTCCGGCTGTTTGCCCGGACAGTGTGAAAGAAACCTACTAAGCGCCTGGGGTTGGAGGGGGATTATGCCAAACAGTAGCCGGGTATAATACAGTAGTGATAAATAGAGAGTGTGGTACGTGGTGCCATTTCTGAAGTGCAAAACCAAAGAGACCACTCTGCAACCCTTCCACTTTGGTATTGTTACGCTTCATATTAATGTTTTCTAGACCGCCTTAATGTTTTCGATGGTCAGTTCTCATGTTGGAGAACGTTGATCAGAATAAACCAATTTATTTTAAGGAAAGGACATAAGGTATTTGAGAAACTGTCTCATTTTGAAAGAGCACTGTGGCGAGGACGTTGCCAGTGGTGGATAAGCAGAGTTTACCATAGCACTTTTTTCATCTATACAGTCGTGTTTTTCTACGACACACGCAAAAAATATTGGTCGTGTTAATAATGGTCGGTCTCTAATAGCAGCCGGGTCTATTAAGCGCCGAAATCGAGCCTGATTTTGCAAATAAACGCTGGGGCATCTATAAGAGCATATACGGTAATAAGAATGTGAGTTGGCCGCGGTCTGAGTTGATGTAGAAAAAAACATACAATTCACCAGTCATGTGAAGTGCAATATGATTGGTAGAGAAGCCAAGGGAAGGATGAGGCGGATCTAGTAGTGAGCTATCGTGACGTCATCTGATCGTGGGTTCTGTGCCGGTTCCAATGAGGAATTCTAAGGACTCTTTCCACGGTCCGGGCGTTTGTCCGTCCGTCCAATCGCTCGGAGGCAGTCTTCACACGAGAATTCGAGTGACGGGTCCGGACCTTCGATGGAAGAATTTATTGTGATCACTTCGCTTGTTCTTTGAAAATCTTCGCAACCTTTTAGCTTTCAGGTCCGAAAGATGTTAGTGACGAAGTCTGTTTTCTTCTCGACTTGGGTATTCGGTTGCGTACTGATGTTTTGGCGTTGCTCAGGATGGAAGTGGTAACCTTGTCCGGGAAGCTGTTGAGGCGACACTGGACACACTGTATAGCCTGGAGATAAAAAATTTTAAGATCTCTTTTTTTTCTTGCTACATACAGAGAAACTAAGAGGCTGTTTATTCAAAGGAGAACTGCTGTATTGTGTAAATACCATTGTTATTCCTGTTATACCTTGTTATGGCTAGCAGTTCTATAGCTGCTCGTTGTTTATCTGAAAAGTGTTGCACCAACAGGCCCGAAGGTTGGTAACCCTGCAAGCCAAAAAACGGCTGACGGCAAATACACATATCCTGATATCTACAAAGATGCCTGTAAAGATTATAGATTTGAAGGTTTTGATGCTATCTTTAGAGAAACTAATCCGCCAAGAAACATGTCCAAAATACGATGACCTTCAAGGTAATGTTGATTCATTGAGAGAAAGGTAATACTGATATCCATGATAAAATGGCAAACATAATAAAGATATCCTAGATCTTTGTTGCACGCAGTGAGTCCAGCAGAAATTTTAGAAGACTGGAAAGTCTACTGAGTAGGTCACTATTCTGATTTATAATCAAAAGATATTGAGGCCATAAATAATTCGACCGACACAGGGAGAGCAGATCTGCAGTCTATGGATATAGTCCTTTCCGAGTCAGGGATAGTTAACAATATTGGCAATAATCCGCAGATGTGAATAAAAAAGGAAATCTGATTATGAACACATTAATAATGGCGAAGAATGGCGTTCTGTTAAAAAGAAGAAACCTAAAATAGGCATAAGAATAATACCATCACAGTTGGTTTCCTGGAAAGCAAGTCCCAACAGCGAAAAAATGCAAATAATCTCACAACAGCCAATCATATTAAGTGCAATGCATATATCCCACCGATAATAATTCGCACTCACGGTAAGCTTATTATGGAAATCCTGTGCGAAATCCAAAAACGTGTTCATACAGGTAGAGCAGACACGATCAAGATGAACAGTCGTGATGAGGAGACACATAGGAAACTGGTGTTTCAACATGATATTTATTCAATTGATTCAAGTTTCAAGGTTACAACTTATAGGGGGCGCCACCAGCGCCTTCCTGTACATGGTGAAAAGCACGGACTTTAGTACCTGCTGTAGTCGCCGCGCTGGTCTATGCAGGCCTGCACACTTGCATGCATACTGTCGTAGAGATGCCGCATGTCATTTTGTGGTATGGCATTCCATGCCTGTTGTACCTGGATGGTCAGATCAGCGACAACGTTCTCGATGGGCGACATGGTAGGATGTGGACACCCTGAAGCGGCAGTGTGGGGTCGAGCGTTATCCTGTTGGAACAGCCCCCCTGGCAAACCAGCCATGAGTGGCAGCACAATGGGTTCAACAACCATCCGACTGTAAACATTTACCGTCATGGTGACTGGGTTAACCACCAGGGGGTCCTGCTGTCGTACGAAATCCCTCCCCATACCATAACGCCAGGGGTGGGGCCTGTATGCCGACGACGGATACAGCTCAGTAACAGGTCTTCCCCACTCCTCCTCCTGACCCTTGTGCGACCATCACTCTGACCCAGACAGAAACGACTTTCATCCGTGAAGACCACAGACCTCCATTCTGCCCTCCAAGTCGCTCTGGCTTGACACCACTGAAGACGTGCCGCACGGTGTTGAGGGGTAAGAGGCAAACTTGCCACAGGGGGCCTGGAGTGGAGGTTACTGGCCAGGAGACGGTTCCGAATTGTGCGTGGAGTGACGTTAGGTGCCACAGCAGCCCGAATGTCCGCTGCAGATGCTGTCCGATTTGCAACAGCCATCCTACAGATTCATGCCATCATTACCACATGCATTCAAAAAAAACTCAACACAATTCAGCATCTATGGGAAGAATTACCCACTTTTGAGGTGCAGAGGCAGATGGTATTGCTTCCACGGAATTAACATCTAAAAAAATCTTACAGGTGGCATTATGCTACACCCAACGTAAAAAACTTGAAAACACCTCAAACGAGGCAACATGAACTTGGCCCACAGCTAACTCCCGACGCCTACCCACTTTAGCCACCCGGGTACTGCTTTTGAAGCAGATGGGCAGATGGTATTGCCCTCTACGGAGTTAAGATCTAAAAAGATCTTACAGGTGGCATTATGCTACACCCAACATAAAAACTTGAAAAACACCTCTAACAAGGCAACATGAACTTGGCCCACAGCTAACTCCCGACGCCTACCCACTTTAGCCACCCGGGTACTAAAGTGGAAAGAAACTAAACACAGTCTATTAATAATATCCCAGGCGCTCGCTTCGGTCCATGTCTTCTCCATGACACTTAGCACTTTCACTGGGATTCTGCTAAATAAATTAACATTAAAAATAATCATAAAAGAAAATTAACTCTTCTTCTTTGGAAACGATTGAAGCAAATATTTTACTCGAATTATTACGATATTATATAAACATGAAACAAATATTAGAAGTTGCAATATGTGAAGCAATAAAATCACCAGGTGGAATAATGAGCACCAGCTTGGTGGCATTAAAACATAACTTTTGATTGACTACGTACTTTTTCAATTTTTTTAGAATTTTCCTATCAGTATTTGGTTTAATGAGAACGTTCTTACTTGAATTATTCTAATGACATATGTAAGCAAACTTGCCGAAAGTCATCGGCCACCTCTATCTTAATTGATATCTTTTCAGTCTCCCCAACTAATTCGAAAGGAAGCCAGCAGTTCACAGAAATCAACGTGGAATATTCCAGCAAACCTGTACACAACAACGTGGGTCAAGAACCCCCGTCGTAGTAAAGCAGCCCAGCAATTTAGTAAATGTTGTCGTTCAATCCAACACTGTTCAACGAAAATCTTGAAAATGGTCTGATTTGAACGTGGTTCCAACGTGGTCCCAACAGTGATGAACGAAAAATCTTGAACCTGGTTCTAAAAAATCTTTAGCAGTGTGAGGTCTGAGGAAAGTAATGGCCCCCGCTGACCAATCTAATGACCAGATAATTGCTCATCCAGCCACTGACGGACATTACATCCGTTGTATGGTGGTGCACCATCCTGCTGGGAAAAAAGTTTGGGAAACTATCATCATCAGTGACGGAAAAAAAGTTCTGTAACAGTCGCCGGTACCCACCACCATTTAGGTTACTGTCTAAAAAAATTGGTCCAATTATTCGGGTGCCCCAAATTCCACACTGCACAACATCACGAACGACTTTGGATGGATCTGTCCAATGAGGGTTCGTATCGATCCTTTATCTTATGCTCTGACAGTTCATCTAACCATGGACATAAACATTTGCCTCATCACTAAACACAATATTATGTGCAAATGAAGAATCCAGTCGATAGTTGTCCAGAGCACAGGCACAGAACTCCTCATGTTTTTACTGCATCTGACATTTGAATGGATGCCACTTGTTATTACGCAGAGTCCGTATTATGGATAATTGTCTGAGTTCACACACAGCTGTAAGCCGTCTTGCGCTGCGTTCTGGACTTTTTGTAAATGCTCCCAACACCATTGTTGAGGTTACCTCATCCCTTGATATTTTAGCCAGCTTGAGCGAGCTTTAATGTTCAACAAATAATGCTCATTATTTAAAAAGAAGAGTTTTTTTTAACGAAATTATTGGTGTTGGGTGATATGTTTTGTATTATGATCGATTAGTGTTTTTAGGTAACCTGGACTTAATCAGCTCAAATTGGGTCTGAGAAGCAGCAACAAGTACAGTAAGGTGATTCACAACCAAAAGCATGGAGAGCGTGATAGTAAGTTATAATTTCATACAAATTTGAGAGCGTTTACTTTTTTGATTTTGTTCATTTGAATCATGTGCAGTAATGACCCATGAGAGGAATAAAAAAAATTTTTCAATTCTTTCAGAAATACAAAATTATTAAACATATTTCCCAGAAAACTAATTTAACATCAGTTATTAATCCCAAAGCTCTTCTCTTCAGTCCATGTTTTGTTGGGGGCACTCAGCACTTTGCCTGGCCTTCTGTCAAATTATGTTGCTATTAAAATTAACTGTAAAAGAAACGTAACTACTCTTGATGGGAAACGATTGTTGCAAAAATTTACTCGGCTTCATTAAGATTTTATATAAACATGAAATAACTATCAGAAAGTATATATAAATAACCACCCGCCCGCCGACCTTTGAGTAATTAAAGTGGCATTAAAAATGACTTTGGATTGACTTTTGATTACCATGCATTGAGTGAGCATTTTCTTTGTACCATTGCAATTTTTTTCAGAATTTTCTTATCAGTATTTGGTTTTAATTCTTTAATGTTCTTTAATATTCTCAAATAAATAAATAAATTGTATAGTTAAAATCTAAATACCAAATCGGGGCCCTAATGGCCATAGGCAGGTTAAGCTCTTCCAAATGTGACCTCGTCGGTTAATAAACCGGACGACAAAAACGTCAATACGGTAGTGGCGATGTGAATGTACCACCGGCAGAATTCTTCCCGTGGTTGGAAATCAGCGTCTGTTAGTCCTGTACCCATTGCACGTGGTATAGATAGAAGGCATTGTCATGTTAAACACCCCTCACAGCCATGTGGCTTTACATGCATTTCACGGCAAATGTGTTGTGTACTCGTACATGGACCACTGCTCACATGTTCTAACACAACTTCCTCACACAACGGGGTCGACCACCGCCCACACGGATCAGCTGCAAATATAATGGTTTCTGTCTGTGAGGAAAATTCTCCTGATACACGCGTGCTGCTTCACGCCCATTTCCATTTGCACGACTGTTCCGAAATTTGTTACCCTGCCGTCGAGTATGTCCTTCCAACATATCCAAACAATTCTCTAAGGAGCTGATAACCGAGTTCTACGGCTGACACTGAATATGACGAAAGCCATCTTCGTGCTCGCAAAAAGGCAGTAATAATGCAGGATGGATTTTGTCGGTAACAGTGATCAGCTATTACGTGGAAAGCATCCGATCTTCCAAAATATCATGAAACGACCAAATGGAGTTCGATATCATGACACTACCAAAAGAAGTTTCTTATCATGAAACTACCAAATGGAGTAGTTTTCACAAGGTATCCTGGATGCATTGCTTCGCCAGGCTCCCTCTACTGCCGTCGATAAAAAACAACGTGCATCTTGATTCCCAGACTTCATATCTTCCAATCTTCACGTGTCCCGTGATTAGTTCCAATCGGATTTTCCTTTTCTTTGTAGAAATCATGGTTTTTGTATAGGTATTTGACTGCCGATTTGGATCTGCTTCAATACCTGACTCATGATTTTGTCAGATTTGAGTCAGAAACATCCTTGTTTAAATTGCTGCAGAATATTTCTCGTACAAGTCGTTTTAAACTTGATTGAATGACGTTGAGCCGCATTACCCCGTTCACTTAAAAACTGTACATCACTTTTTTCAACTGCTGAATAGGTAAATATCGCACTCTTCGAGAATGCTGTCACCTGCTTCATTCCTTCAATAATGGTTCTAGCAAGATGAGCATTAACAACGAGTCCCTTTTCAAATGAGAACTGTTAACTAGCCTCTCCGGGATGCAATGGTATTTGCAGCAGACTCAAGGAGACTCCACATTCAAAATAGGTGTTCTGTGCTTTGTTGAAGCCTAGTTTGCGCAATTTATAGCTGGGTGCCCGACAGGCCGCATCCACAATTTGTTCGTACGCGTCAAGAGTGCCACAATTTTAATGTCTGGGCTGGATTGGGCATAATCAACTGATTGGTCCGTAATTGATTGCTCACTTAATTTGAGCATGATTATCTAATATTTCTTGAGAACATTTCTTGAGAGCCGAGGCTTTTGAAGGGCATATTCTTTCAACATGATGGAGCCCATCTCCATTTCACCAATGAGATATCTAATTATCTGGTTTGTCATATTTCCAAACAAATGGACAGGTCGTGCATATTCCATTAATTTGCCTCTAAGTTCCCTTGAATGCCCCTGAATTCCCATTCTGCGGCCATATGAATTGTATGGTGTATGAAACCCTAGCCAAATTACAGTACGATCTTGTGGAATGTCTGGCAACTGCTGCAGCGAATTCAAAGATTCGACCGTTGTCATGATATACAGGGTGAATCAAAAGTCTGAACCCCCCTTTTATTTTTTGAACCGAAGCAGATATGTCAATTTTGATGAATCCAATGAATAGGAAGTTGTGGGTGGCCTATCCATGGTGCACTTTTCATCATCCCAAATATGCAAATTAGGACACATTCAAAATTTATCTCAAAAACCGTAAGGGATAGAGAAAAAAACCCAATTGCAAACTTGTTCAGCATAAAAAAACAAACAAAACAAAAAAATTCATCCAAATCGGACCAACCAATCACCCACAATCACGTTGAAACAGAAGATCATGTTGACCATTTCCGGAACAATGTAGCTTGCCATCCTGGAATTGTTCTGTTTTCTGTGTGCTGAAACATGCCTTTTATTTGCTTTTCCGCATGAAAGTGAATGTGAGTATGGTAATTTATGTTAATTTTTTGATTTGCATGCTTTACATGGTGGAAATATCAACATTCAGTTGTTTTTCTTGTGCAGTGTGACTGTCTGTAAGCTACGTGATTGTGGGTGATTGGTTGGTCCGATTTGGATGAATTTTTTTTGTTTTGTTTGTTTTTTTATGCTGAACAAGTTTGCAATTGAGTTTTTTTCTCTATCTCTTACGGTTTTTGAGATAAATTTTGAAGATGTCCTAATTTGCATATTTGGGATGATGAAAAGTGCACCATGAAATAGGCCACCCACAACTTCCTATTCATTGGATTCATCAAAATTGAAACATCTGCTTCGGTTCAAAAAATAAAAGGGGGGTTCAGACTTTTGTATTCACCCTGTATAAATCTTTCCGACCGTATGAGGCCTGCAATTTGAGTGGTGATCATCATTTCGAGCACATTCTTTTATATTTAATTACGTGTTATATATAAAATTCATAAAACAGATACAATGCCCTTCGTTTGAGGTTATTAAAATTTCTTATGTTTTGATGAGTTATTCATTCTGTACCCCAACAAAATACGAGGGTAGCCCAGAAAGTAATGCACCACAATTTTTTCTCCGTCTACAGCAATGGCACGAATTCGAAACTTGAGAAATGCATTCTTTGAAGTTTTCGGAGTGGCCGCGCAAAATATCCGTTTCTTCCGACAGATAGCGTACGTGCAACAATGGAACAACATGGCGTCTGTAAGTGATGTACGTTACAAACAGAGTGTCGTCATTGAATTTCTCACTGCGGAGAACGAAACGGTTGGGAACATTCACAAAATCCAGTTTATGTGCAGTTTATGGAGCATCAGCAGTCGACAGAAGTACGGATGGAGCATCAGTAGTCGCTGGGCAGAGAGGGTGAGACCATCAGAACGCGGTACGGCGGAGCTCCAAGATTTGCCGCGGTCGGGGCGGCCATCCTCGGCTGTCACACCTGACAAGATGCAACGTGCTGATGCGCTCATTAGTCAGGACAGATGCAGAACGACTCGGCAGTTCGCGCTGGAGCTGTCAATCAGCAAAAGAAGTGTGGGTGAAATCATCCGTGCTCTTGATTACAAAAAACGGGTCCACGATGGGTTCCGCGCTGTCTTACGGAGGAACACAAAGCTCTGAGAAAACAAATTTCTTCTGATTTTTTGAGGGGGAAGCTTTCTTGTCCCGGTTTGTGATAGCTGATGAAACCTGCGTACACCATTTTGAGCCCGAAACAAAACGACAATCGATGGAATGGCGTCATCTGCACTCTCCACAGAAGAAAAAAAAAATCAAAGTATCTGCTTCTGCTGATGAGGTCATGATCACTGTGTTTTGGGGCTGTAATGGTGTCATACTCATAGATGTGATGCCGAGAGGCAGCGCTATTAATTCTGAGGCATATGCGAACACATTAACCAAACTCAAGAAGCGCTTCCAGCGACTTGGACGCCATAACAACCCAGCTGATCGTTTGCTTCAACATGATAACGCTCGCCCTCACGAAACAGAGTTGGGCAGGGTTACTAACTTACCCCATCCATCCTATAGCCCTGAACTAGCGCTCTCAGTCTTTTATTTATTTGGGCCATTGAAGAATGCCATTCGTGGAAGACATTTTGAGGATGACGAAGAGGTGATTCGCACAGTGAAGACATGGCTGCGTGAACAGAACAAGGGCGTGTCTCGCTGGAGGAAGGCCATAGAACGGGACGGAGTTTATGTGGAAAAATAAGGTGTAGAAGAAACATCATTTCATGTGTATAAATTTCATTGTGTTAAATTAATAATTGTTGAAGAAAAGAATTGTGGTGTATTACTTTCTGGGCTACCCTCGTATAATAAAAACTGTTAATATGTCACGTCTTAGTATGACGTTACTTTATTTATAATAATTATTTAGAAGCGTTCTGACTGATGCTAATAAAAACTTTCAAGTTAAATTGTCTTAAATGACAATAAAATCAATTATTTGACTATCTTTTAGTTGAAAACTTCCCTTCCAATACTCAGTTAAGATTAAAAATAATTTTTATGATAATTATAAGAATTTAACTGAATAGTAGTCTAAGACAAGGCTTCACAACGTTAGTGAAGTTAAAAATTTAAGATAAAGAAATTGGCTAAAATTAAGTAAAGTGGATTTTAAGTTTTAAACGTAGTTTAAACTGTACATTGCGTTGTGTTTCATAAAAATTAATTCAAAAGTTACGATAAAACTAAACCTAAATCTAAGTTGTATGCTTTAAATGTGCTTTCTGCAGATAGGAAAACAAGAGAAAGACCACTAACAAATCTAAAAGAAAGTTTTAATCATAGAGGAAAACTTTGCAGATAATGAATCATTCATTTGTAATATTCGACAAATTACATTCCCATAAAAAGGAAAAAAAACTTAAAGACAATTATTGAGGGAAACTTAAAGATTAAGCAAATGCAGGTGAATAATCTGTTTAGATAATTACAAAATGAAACCAAACTAGGTAAATCATATTGGCGTGATATTTCAAACTAACCCAAAACACAGTGATATTTCAAAGGTTTGAAATGAGGCCAACACAACTAAACAGCAAAATAATGTGCAATAAAACGAAGTCTACAGCACTAAAAGTAAGAGACAAAAAAAATTAAAGTTTTACTAAAAGGATGCTGTTCACATACACTGAGTTAGCAAAACTCATGGGATAGTTACTTAATATCTGGTCGGGCCACCTCTGGCCCTGTGGAGTGCAGCTATACGGCGTGGTAGTGAGTCTGCAAGTCCCTGGTACACTTCTGGAGGCAGTCGACACCAGATAGTCTGCAGAGCCGAAGATAGTTGCTGCCCGTTCGTGGGCGGATGATCCAGTGCCCGGAGCCTGACTTCAACAGCATCCCAGATATGCTCTATGGGATTCATGTCAGGGCTCCGAGCTGGCCAGCTCAGTCGTTGGACCTCTCCTGCATGCTCCTCGAACCATTCGCGGACGACATTGGAGCGATGTGGTGGAGCATTGTCATCTTGAAAGACTGCTACGTCGTCAGGGTGTTGAAATGTCAAAAACGGGTGCAGATGGTCTCCGATGAGTTGACGATACCGTGGACCATTCAACGTTTGGTCCAGGATAACCAGAGGGCCCATTCCAAACCAGGAAAATGCACCCCAGACCATCACTGACACCCCACCACCCTGCACCACCACCTGTTGGCATGCGGGATCCATCGTTTCGTGAGGTCTGCGCCACACACGGTGCCTCCCATCAGCGTGATACAGTTGATATCGTGACTCATCTGACCATATGACGTTACGCCACTGTTGCAGAGTCCAGCCAAGATGGTTGGTGGCAAATGCACGTGTAGGGCGACGGCTGCCAAACCCGAGGGCATGCAGATTCCGACGGATTGTCCACCGAGAGACTTTTCTAGTGCGGCCAGTATTGAACTGGTCTGTGATTTGCTGCACTGTTGCGCTCCTGTCTCTCTGCATCATTCGTCCCAAGTGTCGCCGGTCACGATCATTCAGGGCAGCTGGACGCCCGGTATGGTGCCTGTTGTGGATTGTGATGCCTTCATCCAGCCATTCCCGATACACTTGGAGACAGTTGAGCGGGGAAAGCCAAATTCCTGCACCACTGCCGAAATGGAACATCCCATGCGTCGGGCACCTACTATCATACCCCGTTCAAAAGACGTCAACTCGCGACGACGTGCCATTTCTGATTAATCACTTATCTTCAACGTCTAATAGTCCATTCCCAGAATCCGTTACCCCTGTGAATTTGTGAGCCATGCCCATCAATTAATGTGCTTGCTATCCCATGAGTTTTGCTTAAAAGATTAAATTCAATGTAAAGCTTGATAAAGGCATTTTTAAAAAATCAACCATAAATAGAAAAACAATAATATAAAAGAAAAATTTGACTTATCCTCAAACTACCATTACAGACAGGCAAAAGGGGCAAAAGTTAAATAAAAAAAATTACCCCCCAAAATTGATAAAAGAAATTTAGAATTGCTTAGACATTTAAAAGGAAGAGTGAAGGAAAAATATTAAAAAAAAAATGACAAAATTTTTAAAGGTTAAAGGGTCCTGATTAAATCATAAACTAAAGTCCCAATGGGGTTGGCTTAGCACACCGCAGCCAGAAAAGGGTCTTCAGGTGACATTATGAAATTGAAGAATGGGGTTTTCTACCGGAGAAGAGATCACTTGGCAAAACAAAGAAGTAGACCTGCATCGCAGTTTGTTAAAGAGTGTCCATCTCGACGGAGGAAAAGAAAATATGAAGAGATAAAGGTTTACATGTCCTGGACAACATGAGTTACAAGAGCTGAAGAGTTATCTTTGAAGAGATGTCATCTGAAAACTATAAGTGGAACTCAAGCACTGAGGTGGCCTAAGTAGATGTTGGACTCCATGGTTGCATGTTGGTAGAAATGAAGGAAAGTCAAAAGTGGCCAATTTTTTTGATGAAGCTGAATTTATACTCTTGGAGCAACAATCTGAAGGCACACGACTAGCACGTAGTGACAATAGGAAAGTACTCACAACAGCATGAGTATGTAAATGAAAGAACAGCATCATTACATTTCAACAACAAACAAATGTTTAAAAAAGGCATTGTTGAAAAGGAAATATAGAATTATTTTGACAAAAGTTAGGCAACTAATAAATGATTATAATGTTTTCTAGTGATATAATCATAAATAGTTCTATTCATAACAGGTAAAAGAAAAGAATGGGATCCTAATATAAGAAAAGAAAAAACTTTGTATAAAATGTGTATACACATAAATGTCAAACTTTCACCACAGCACAAAATTATCATTAAGTTGACATTGAAATATACTTTTTGATCAATAAACCAATGAAAGTGGAAAATCATTAAAAGGAACTGTTACTCCATTAATGAGATTGACAAACTGCTACCAAAACTACTCTAACACAAAGTACATAAGTGGATAAATCAAATCTATAGGCAGACAATAAGATTTATTAAGCTATAAATATTTCTAGCAAAACCCGGGCAAGCTAAAAGAAATAATAATAATAATAGCTTAATAAATAAAAAATTGCAGAATTAATTTTAATGGCAGAAGGTCAACAAAAAAATTGAAATTTTTTTTTATGGAGTTAATGTGATGAGAAAAATACTTGATCATCACAAATACACAATTTACGTCCTACACTTAAGGCTCATTAAAATAAATGAGACCACTTTGTATGAATCCTCAGACTACTATAAATCTCTTCTATGAATAAAGACAAGATGCCACACAATGTTAATTAGACGCACGATGAGCATAAATTATTCAGAGGAGCACGAAAAAAATTGATGATTCTACGTCACCTTATAAGAATATTGCCATAGCAGGCCACAGAGTCCTTTACGATTACGTGTATCCTCTTTATTTCCGTAAGGAGATTTTCTGAAGGAAAAGTGTTCACCCGTATCCTCTCTATCTCCGTAAGATTTTTGGGCATGAAATTCTTGTATATCTTGTCTGCAGACGTTTGTAATGGACTTCATGCTCAAAGAATGTTGCTTGACGGCCGAAATGTGCATCTGTGATAATATGCGTAGTATTATGTACATGGATAGTAGTATTCCTATTTCTTTTCCGTTACTATTGTAAGTGCCCACAGTCATTTTGATGTCTCCTATTTAATCGAGTTGTGCGGGCGTACAGACAATTAATGACAGTTATTTCATTAATTCACTTCGCCAACATAATCTTATTCATCTCAAGGAATGCGAAAATTCCAATTAAGAAAATAAGTTATAATATCACACAGGTTTGACTGCTTTTAATTTACTTTATTATTTATTCATGCGAGTTATGCTGAAATGCAACAACCCGTAATAGGAATGAAATGTTTATTTCTCTTCATTACCGCCAAAATTCAAAAAACTCAATACAGTTTAGTACCGATGTCTCGTAAGAAGTCTGTACATAAATATCATATTTTAGTTCACGTCTTGATCAATAAATTTACGCTTCAGTCCACGTCTTGTTCATGACACTTAGCACTTTCCTTGGGATTCTGCCAAATGAATTGACGTTAAAAAAATAATCGTAAAAAAAATGAAATGTTCTTCTTTGGAAACGATTAATATAAATATTTTACTCGAATTCATTACGATTTTATATGAACATGGAATAAGTATTAGAAGTAGCAATATATGAAACACTAAAACCACCAGGCTTGAACATGGCGCACCAGCTGGGTGGCATTAAAACATAACTTTGGATTGACTTTGATGCATTTTCTCGGTACATTTTAAACTTTTTTTTTAGAATTTTGCTATCAGTGTTTGGTTTAATGAGATTGTTTTTACTTGAATTATTGTAATGACGTATATACACAACCTTGCCAAAAGTCATCAGATACCCTATTTAAAAATTGTCGTTTTTTTCCCACAATGCACAACAGAGGCCGCTTGCGTGCAGTAGGAATTAAAGCACTGTATAAAGAAAGTATGGACAATCATTGTTACAGGAATCCATTTTGATTCCTTTTTCATATGAAGATTGCTCCTTGTTTTGAAAGTATTCTGCAGTAATTTCAAACTTACAGATTGAATACTTCCTTTTTGACAAAAGTTAGAGGGGAATTTGCCTGTGAAGTATGAATTTGCTACAAAACAAGAAGCAATCATCATTTGAAATAGGATACAAAATGGCTGCCTACAACAATGGATTATCCATACTTTCCAACGATATAAAATCAGTAGATCGTTTATGTAGCCGCCATCTTTGGGGCAATTTGAAGGCGGCGAAAAGTGGAACTAATCTCTATTGTTAGTGTAGGCGCCATTACTGTGGTTGGCAGAATTATGGCAAAGCAACTTCGCCAGCCAAAGCGCCATTACTATATAGCCGCTTTGTCGCCAGCTGAGGAAGCGCCCCCCCCCCCCACCAACATCGTGCTTGTAGTCTGAAATTTCTTAAGCGACCTCTCCCAAATTTAGATGCTTTTTAATAAATGCGGTATATAATTTTATAAATACCTCTAAACAATCATTCTGGTATCACTGAAACGACGGTAACATGGCTGAATATCAGGATGATTAAAAGATGACCAGGATTTTTACACGAGAAAAACATTTTAAGACGCAGAAAGATAAAAACACACCTGTGAAAAGTCAGGGATGAACCTTTAATATATCTATTACTACAATTTAAAGCTAGACAAGAAATGGGCATTGAGTTTTACTGTGTTTGTCTAAGCTAACTTCAAACGTAAACATACGATGAAGGCTATTTTTTGCCAACCAAAGCAATGGCCGACAGGCTTTCAAATGGGGACGCGTTGGTAGCGCTGAAAGCAGCTCATGAGCGATCTATTCATTAAGAGAAAAGAGTGGGAAGAAACGTTAGTACGAATATGAATGCCGTAGACATTGTGCCACCTGCGTCAGCCAGTGTAGAAAAATGATGATTCGCGGGCTCCTTCGTCACTATTGGAAAAAGGGAACCAGTGCGCGAGCAGCAGCCGCCGAAATTTGCACGGTGGAAGGTCAGGGTGTGATCAATGACCGGACTGCACGACGGGGGTTCTCCCACTTTTCGTCTGGAGACATGGGCCTGGAAATGTGCCAAGGAACGGAAGACCCAAAGAAGTGGATGACGCAGCCCTACGGCAACAAGTGGAAGTCAACCCAGGCAGCACCCACGTGGACTAGCGGCGGACATCGGGACATCACAATCGAGTGTGTTTCGACATCTGCACGCCAAGGAAAAGGTCAACAGGAGCTGCCGAGTTGTGCACCACGAGCTGACGCCCGCGCAATCACAACAACGGGTGAACGTGTGTCGTCAACATCGAGTTTCTGCCACATCCAACAAACAGCCCCGACCTGGCACCTTCCGACTACTATCTCTTCCGGTCCATAGCGCACTTACTACGTAGACGGCGTTTCGCCAATGTCAGTGAGGTTGAAGACGCCGTGCGTGACTTTTTCGCCCAGATACCGGAGGAGTGCTTTCACGAGGGCATCCGCCAACTGGCTATTCGTTGGATGAAGACCATCGAGCATGATGGGCTCTACTTTGCAGATTAGCAATGAGTGGTTCCTGTCTGGTGCCCATTTTAAAGTTTGCGCGGTGATCGGCCACTACTTTTGATTCAACAAAAAAAAAATCATCATAATTGTGTATTCGGTGAAATTTTCTAAGATAATTAGCATGTATATATTTGTACATTAACATTGACGTATATTTCCAAAATAAATGAAATGATGCTCAAATGTAGAATGCACTACACAGCAGTTTTGGTTTGTGAGTAAGATTAAAGTAAGCCTAATCTAATGGTCATATCATCAATGCCTTTGGGGCTCTACCAATTCTTTTTTAAAGAATAAATCAGAAGATCTTCAGTGAGGGTTTTATTGTACGCCAACCTCAGATGTTCAAATTAATGATGAAATATAGGAAAGAAAATTCCGCAGCCTGGATTCAAACAAGGAAGCTTTGGCTAAGACCGCCAACGCGCCAACCAATTGCGCTACTGCGGCCATGAAAGCTAACCGCTATTTGCATGACCTTAGGGCTTGGTTGGAGGTGTTACCTAGTTCGCAGGTGGTCTTAGACAAATATTCCTGGTTCGAATCCAGGCTGCGGAATTTTCTTTCTTATTTTTCATCATTAATTCTGTTTAGTTTATAACTCGATAGGATTGGATATACCGGTGCATGAGTTTCTTTTGCTTTCGAACTTTCAACGTATACGTTTCTGATCCTCAAAACATAAATTTCACAGGAATATCATAAACAACAACCCATTTGCACGCGTACAAGATGATGAAGGGTGCCTGTGGATGTTCCACAGGAAACATTCAAATGTGGATAATAAAGAACGATCCCAGAAGATATAATTTACTAACTGTCAATGAGGTAGCGGCAGCGTTTGTAACTGACGATGGATAACCAACCATCATTTGAGCGAGATTTATGCGTCTATCCAAGCACGGAGAACAACTGACAACATATGTCAATTTGAGTCCGAACTGTGATCCAATGACTTACCCGTTGCTGTTTTCTCGTTCAGAAGAAGGCTGGAAGATGAAATTCAGGAGCATTGAAGCGACGAAAGTGAGCATGTTAGCCTTCTAGTCCTATAAAGTGTACGAAAGGCCAGGACTGTTTAATCCGGTGTTGCACGCGGGGAAACTTACTCAGCAGTATATTGTGGACGCGTTTTAAAAATTGAAGGAGACCAGCTACAATGGGTGAAAAAAAAATCAGAAGACTTTGAGAGTGGAGGCTTACCACTTGGCTTAAAGGATTTCGTTCACAATCAGGTTGATAACTTTAATATGAAAGCAGGAAAGATCTGTGTTCTACCTACACCATTTACCGGGAGCGAACGCGCATTGCAACAAAACTACCAGGATGCAATGGCCATGGTGCCCAAGTTCGGGAAACCAGATCTTTTCATCACATTTACATGCAATCCTATTTGGACTGAAATAACAGAACAAATACAAAACTTCGATGCATAGACCCGACATCGTCGCGAAGTCTTTGGTTGAAATTGAGGGCATTTGTCGACAACCTGACTAAAAACTCGATGCTGGGAAGATGGCGGCATGGACGAACGTCATTGAGTTCCAGAAAAGAGGTAATTAATTAGTTAAGACAAACCAATATAAAATGGAATGTTTCTCAAAGGCAATTAATTGAATGTATCCATTTCTCCCAAGAATACCTATAATCCTGAAAAGCTTACCTGCCTTGCCTCTAGTGTATATTGCACTAAACATTTAAGTTCCGTTTAATTTCAAAAGTGTGCGTGATTTTAATTTAGAATATTACACAGACAGAATTTTATTATACCACTTTCAAATTTGAAGGAGCATTCTTTAAAATTGGAAAGGTTTCACAGCGTTAGTTATTCAAGCTCTTTTGTTATTCAAATATGCTTGATGATGCCCGAGGACGCGGGTTCGATTCCGGTCGAGGAGGACGAGGATTTTTTCAGGGGGAAAATCCTGAGATCACGCACTTCCTTCGGAACGGAAGTAAAGCCGTTGGTCCCGTGTAGTCGTTTGCCGGCTGCTGCACGTTAAAGAACCCTTGCGATTGAATTATTGAATCTTTATAATCACCCTTTAATTAATGATGGAAATAATATGTTAATCGGAAATCGAGATATTATTTTCGCTAAGTTGCATCTTGGACGAACCTCATACATGTTACTCCAATTCTTAATTTTGCTTTATAATAGTTCACTAAAGTAATACCATGCGAATGTAGTTTACTGTATTGCGGAAATTCTACCTTTAATTCCCTGAAGACATGAAAGAAAGAGTTGTTTGAAAATTGAAAGACCGTTGCATGACGGAAAGAGCCGTTTATCTACGTTTTAGTTTCGTCTCAATGGTTTCTGTTTCTAGAACGTTTTAGTTCGGACGCCAACCACCCCGCCGGAAGTTCATGTTTAGAGCGAGAGTGTCGCATCCATGTCTTCTTCATCTATGGTTATACCACCTAGACAGCACCCGTTATTCAAGCCTAGAGGCGTTAGTGCTTTTTATATAACTAACTCATAATGCTTATTCCAAGATCATAGAAAATTTTAATGAATTTCCTTCTAATATATAGACTACCGTCACGTTAATGAGCAACAATTAACTTTCCTTTATGAATATTTTTAATGGCAATTACTTGACGAGGCGCCAGGCAAAATGCTGAATATTCCCGACAAGACGTAGAATGCTAAGAAGAATTTTGGTAATAGTTTTATCTCCCACCAGGTGAATATTTAGGATTGTCAACAGAACAAATACATCTGTCTCAGCTCAAAAAGAGCTAACTCGCTTTGTCTGTAACAACAGCTATTCCTTTTTTTATTTTGAGTTTCTGGAATGCTGGCAGAAAAAATATAGTGGTTGTCTTTATGCCATGGGTTATAATCGTGTAATCCAAACGATCGAATACAAAATTAATTATAAAAAGAGTAAAATTATTGCATGAGTTATCATCTTTAGTTTAGGACTTGCGCTTCGAGACAGCAGGTCTGGCGTTCTCTAAAACTCGATTGCATGGGATTAACTTCGTGCAAAAAAAATGAGGGAAATACGAAGGTTGATGAGAATTGAAGAGATATTACATTTTAAAAGATAATAAATAAATAAAAAATTCCTTTGTTTTTATTGATTAAATTATATTATAACTTAAATCTAACTATAGACTAACTCGGGACGAGTTTGTTAATCATAATCCCCACCCTACAACTTACGCCTGCCCATACCACATTTTTTTCAATTTCAAAATTAAGGAAAAAATAACAAAATGAAAAAAAAATAAAAAAATAAAAAAAAAAAGTTTGATATTCGAAATTTTTTTCAATTTTACTTTTTATTAAAATTTTTAATAGCACACCACCTCACAGCTGACGATATTGACCAATGTGATATAGTAAAATGAATTTTACTAATGAATAAAATGAAAAAACTTTGTAAAACTTTACTCAAAAAAACATTTATTTGATAATTAACAAAAATTAAAAAGAATTTAGATATATTTATTTATAACTCGTAAAACGATTTTCAAATATGCTAAAAGGAAGAATATAAAAATTTGTTTAATATTACAGTAAAATTTTATGTACAGCAATGGCGAAAACTGCATGTAAATTTAAGTATTCCATCGCAGCGTTCACCCGAATCTTTTCAAACGCGCGCGAAATGAGAAATGAAATGGTTTTAACTACTGTGCCTATGTTCTTTCACTGCTAGAGCCATTCATTCCTTCTTAATCAAAGTTACCATAAACGCTAGGAGTTAAAAATCATTGTTGTAAAGCATTGTCGGGAAAAATCTTCTAAGCATTCCAAGGAGCTTTACCTGTGACGCAGATGTACTTTTAAATTTCAATATTTCACTTTTACTTACATTTGGTTTACAATGAGTTAGCAAAACTCATGGGATAGCAAGCACATTGATTAATGGGCATGGCTCACGAATTCACAGGGATAACGGATTCTGGGAATGGACCATTAGACGTTGTGGGAAGAGCTTGTATAAGTGATTAATCAGAAATGGCACGTCGTCGCGAGTTGACGTCTTTTGAACGGGGTATGATAGTAGGTGCCCGACGCATGGGAAGTTCCATTTCGGCAGTGGTGCAGGAATTTGGCTTTCCCCGCTCAACTGTCTCCAGGGTGTATCGGGAATGGCTGGATGAAGGCATCACAGTCCACAACAGGCACCATACCGGGCGTCCAGCTGCCCTAAATGATCGTGATCGGCGACACCTGGGACGAATGATTCAGACAGACAGGAGCGCAACAGTGCAGCAAATCACAGACCAGTTCTATACTGGCCGCACTAGAAACGTCTCTCGGTGGACAATCCGTCGGAATCTGCATGCCCTCGGGTTTGGCAGCCTTCGCCCTACACGGGTGCCAATGCTTATCCAGCGTCATCGGACACTCCGGCGTGCATTTGCCACCAACCATCTTGGCTGGACTCTGCAACAGTGGCGTAACGTCATATGGTCAGATGAGTCACGATATCAACTGTACCACGATCGATTTGGATCCAGGTGGTGGTGCAGGGTGGTGGGGCGTCAGTGATGGTCTGGGGTGCATTTTCCTGGTTTGGAATGGGCCCTCTGATTATCCTGGACCAAAAGTTGAATGGTCCATGGTATCGTCAACTCATCGGAGACCATCTGCACCCGTTTTTGACATTTCAATACCCTGACGACGTAGCAGTCTTTCAAGATGACAATGCTCCACCACATCGCTCCAATGTCGTCCGCGAATGGTTCGAGGAGCATGCAGGAGAGGTCCAACGACTGAGCTGGCCAGCCCGGAGCCCTGACATGAATCTCATCGATCATATCTGGGATGCTGTTGAAGTCAGGCTCCGGGCACATGATCCTCCACCCACGAACGGGAAACAACTATCTTCGGCTCTGCAGACTCTCTGGTGTCAACTGCCTCCAGAAGTGTACCAGGGACTTGCAGACTCACTACCACGCCGTATTGCTGCACTCCACAGGGCCAGAGGTCGCCCGACCAGATATTAAGTAATTATCCCATGAGTTTTGCTAACTCAGTGTAAATAAACAATGGAAATACCTTTGATTCTAATACACATCTGTTTTATTGCTTCACGTTCACGTTAAAACACAAAACAATACAAATTCCTTGTCTCGTACGATGATGCAAATGCACAACAGTTATTAGAGTATTAACATGAACATTTGAGGCAGACTAAGTTTACATAGCGGGCAGGTCAGTACGTTAAAAATTGCAAACTCAAAATAATTGCATGTTGTCTATTATAAAGTTATTGTACGTTTCTCATAGCTTCTCGCATTCTCTACATTAAGAGCTTCGCAAACCGTACACAACATGCTTAAGATTACAACAATCTCTAACAATTCATAACAGTAATTATTTGTTGATAATAATAGGCCTAACAACAATTAGTGTTAGCAAAATGCCTAACATTTATTAGCTACTAGCAGAGGACCCGGCTTGCCCGGGATAATTAGACTTGTATAGCTCAAATCCTCGTATAGCTTTTTCTGTTTTAGTCGCAGAGCTTCTCTGACCAATACTCGTTTTTTCTCTTTCCTTTCCAGACACATAAATTTTTGATAGGGAGTTCAAGGGAGACACGCTTGACTCCTTTGCCTCATCAATAGACGCTGCCTTATTAATGTCCTGTCACTGCATAGTCATTTTATGCTCATTATTAATAATTCTTGGAAACGAACGCTCAATCATCGCATTATCAGCATCTCAGTTTCAAAAGTATACACATTCCCACAGAATATACTCCAAATGTATTTTGTGAAATGTTTGTATCTGATGTGCTACCAAATAAGCTAGGTGATAACCCCGGCGTGGATCGGACTTGTTTTTTTTTTTTTGGATTAAATCTTGCAATATCTTAAAAATAAACACATGAAAACGCTTAGAATAAACACAGTAAAAAATCTTAATGAAAATTCGAAAACAATTTTTTTAAAGGCTCACAATGGAAGGATGCCACTGCTAGTCTAAATAATCTCTCACGTAATCTTACTTTAAACGTACACTTGATGTTGTTGCAATTCCCACTTTTCTCTCGATGTCTTGAAGCAAAACTTGGTCATTTATCACTTTGTGTAGTCTAGCGGTCGCCGTTTCTTCTATTTACTTGTTTATCATTTGCTGAATACAACACGGAGCTAAAGGAGTGCTCCTATGTCGTCATTCCACTCTCTCTCGATAGTCTGCTAACTCTCCATAATCTCCAGTTACTGATTATTTTTAAAGATTTTCAAGAAATTGTTAAGTACTAAAATATCTCTTTTTTAGGAAAAGCCTGAATAACAGGAATTCTATGCATTGTTACAAATTGAAACTTATCTATATTGCAAAAACTTTGCCTTGCATTGTTGGTCATGAGATATATGTTGTTAGTCTGTGCAGAGTGTTTGTGAATTGCGTGTTGATACCACTGTTGATAAGTATTGTTTCACAAATTTTGCCTTGCATTGTTGGTCATGAGATATCTGCTAGTCTTCTTCTATCTATCTTCAAAGAAGGATGTTTGTTTGTTTGTTTGTTTGTGGGTTTGTTTGTTTTATATACAAATCTACAGTTTTATTCCGATCTTGATGAAATTTTTCATACTTGACCTTCAAAGCATGAGGAAGGTCACTGTCTACCTCAAATTTTGGAAAAATAATAAATACCGATAAAAAAATCGATATTCATGGTTATGGCAAGGCATATTAATGAGAAATATTTCATGACCAACAATGCAAGGCAAAGTTTGTACAACAATTGTATCAACAATGGTGTCAACACGCAAATCACAAACACTCTGCACGGATTAACAATATATATCTCATGACCAACAATGCAAGCAAAGTTTGTGCAACAGTAGGTATCAACAATGATGTCAACACGCAATTCACACTATGCTCGGACCAGCAACAGATATCTCTTGAACAACAATGCAAGGCAAAATTTGTGCAGCAATAGGCCCGTCGTGTTCTCATCAACGATGGTATCAACGCGCAATTCACCAATAACAATGAGCACAAAATGATGATGCAATGATAAAGCATTTGTTTCAAAGAATTATAACAATGAACATAAAATGATGATGCAATAAGGATAAGTTTCAATTTGTAACAATGCAGAGAATTCCTGTTATTCAGGGTTTTCTTAGAAAAGAGACTTCTTAGTACTTAACAATTTCTTGCAAACCTTTAAAAATGATAAGTAGTTGGAGATAATGAAGAGTTAGCAGACTATTGAGAAAGAGTGAAAAGACGACAGAGGAAGCACTCCTTTAGCTCCGTGCTGTATTGAGCAAATGGGGAGCAAGTAAATAGAAGAATCTAAAAAAAATTACGTGAGTAAAAAATTATTTAGACCAGAAGGCATCCTTGGAGAGGTCCATCCATTGTGAGCCTTTAAAATTTTTTTTTTCGGTAAATCAAGTCCCGGTATTTCACCTAGAATGGATTTTTTCAGTGAAGAGGTAAATTCCTGTCTTTCGAATTTTTCTTAGAATGGACAGTCCCTTCGCTCTAAATTGTAGTGATTGAGTTATTATTTAACCAATCTGGAGGTTTAATTTAGCTTTTTGAGTTTGTTGTGTTTACCTACAAGCGTACTTATCCCGGGCAACGCCGGGTCCTCTACTAGTCTTTCTATATATATAAAGAAGGATGTTTGTGGGTCTGTTTGTTTGTTTGTTTGTTTGTTTGTTATGCAAATCTACAGTTTTATTCCAATCTTGATGAAATTTTGCATACTTGACCTTCAAAGCATGAGGATGGTCACTGTTTACCTCAGATTTCGGAAAAATAACAATTATTGATAAAAAGCGATATTCATGGTTATGGCTGGGCATATTAATGAGAAATATCTCATGACCAACAATGCAAGGCAAAGTTTGTGAACAGTAGGTATCAACAATGGTATAAACACGCAATCCACAAACACTACGCAGGGATCAACAATATATACGTCATGACCAACAATGAAAGCCAAAGTTTGTGCAACAATATGTATCAACAATGGTGTCAACACGCAATTCACCAATAACAATGAGCACAAAATGATGATGCAATGATAGAAAGTTCATTTCAAAGAATTATAACAACGAACATAAAATGATGATGCAATGATAGAACATTCGTTTCCAAGAATTAGTAACAATGAACAAGAAATGGATATAATAGACGATATAGATAGGGCAGTCTCTCTCGATGAGGCAAAGGAGATACACGTGTCTTCCTTCAGCTCCCTAACAAGCTTTCAGACGATTGGGAAAAATGTGCGTGTTTCTTTTTGTGTGTGTGTGTGTGTATTTGTGTGTGTTTGGCACGTGCAATGCATAACCTATTAGTTTAATTCCAAAAATACATCAACTCGAATCATCAAACCAAAAAGCATACGATTTATCTTGTTGTCCTATTTAATAATCGTTCGAAGGAACCATATTAATTCATACCTATCATAATTCCACCAAAGAAAAGAAAGAACACTGGTCAGAGAAACCCTGCAGCTAAGAGACAGAAAACTATCCGGGCGTCAGAGACACCTGAACAACGGGAGCTTCGTCTGCAGCAGGAGCGTATGCGAGCTGCAACATCAAGGGCAAGGGAAACTTCGGAGGAAAGAGAGCTTCGTATACAGCAGGAACGTATGCGAGCTTCAGCGTCACATCATTGTCGAGTACTGCCACTCTGTTAAATCGATTAAGTACAT
>JAHWFO010107203.1:0-18607 GCA_023313115.1 Rhysida immarginata | reverse complement strand
ATCAAATTTTAACGGTATACACAGTCTTATGTACCCTGTTATTTCTCCGAATTTCATTAATCTAGGCCTTACGGAACCTGCGTTATTAACTTGTTGAACTTGGCGTTTGCATTTTTTTTCTGTTCATATCTCAGTTATCGTTCAAATTCGGACCCATGTTCATAGGACGTTTTGTGTTTATCTTAACCTCTATAACACCCCCTTTAAGTATTTTACATTCGATGTAAATCACCCTGTATTTACTCAATATATGCTTCATTTCTCTAATCGTATATAAGTTATCTTGAATCCGCCTATTTCTAACTGCACAAGTCTGCCATGGAACAATAATATCAAAAAATTTTCTTTTAAGTCTTTCAGGTATTACATTAGACAAAATTTTATAATCAAAATTCAAGAGCGATATCGGTCTAAAATCATTAATTTTATCTGGATATTCTTTTTTTGGCAAAAAATCATATCTGCAACACACATCGATTCATCCATTACACCCAATTCATAGATATAATTATACACATAACATAATAGCATTTGCACCTCTTTAATTTTATAAATTTCAGCTCCGATTCCGTCACTTCCAGGAGCAGACTTTATATTTAACTTCTTAACTGCCAACTCAATCTCATTTAGGGTGATATCATCATCTCTCTCATCTACTGTGATATCATCTTTTACATATTTATTAATAAAATCACTGCTACTACCTTCACTATTACCCTTTTCCTTAAAGAGGTCAATATAATGTCTATAAAATTCATCGTAAACTTCGTCTTCTACCAAAATTCCACCATCCTCATCTTTAATGTAGAACACATCCTTATCCACACTCCTCTCATTTATGAATTTCTTTATATACTTAGCCTGTATACTCATTAATCCAATTTTCCCTCTATAATATTCATCAACTATCTCAAATTGTTTACTTTTTTCTTCCAATTTGAAAGCTTTCACAGCACTTCTAATCTGACACTTAAAAAAGTTCCAATACCCCATTATATTATCGTTTCTACTAATATTATCCAAAAATTTTATTGCTAATTTTTTCACTACTTCTCGACATTTATCATTCTTAAGTTTCCACTCCGGAAATTGAACCAAACCTAATCTACCTTTCGAACACCTATCAAAGCAAATCTCAATCCTGACAATTTTGTGGTCCCCTCTAATCGGTTGTTTATCAATTCTTATTTCTTTGATTTTACTTAACAGACCATAATTTGAGTATATACGATCCAGCCTAACTTGTGTTTGGTTTCTTTGCCATGTAAAAGATAACTGATCTTTTTTTAGTTTCCTCCAAACATCATTTAACCTATATTTCATTACCAGATTTTCAAGCATTTTGCTTACAGTTCTTCTATATTCAGAGACTCTCATTCTATCAATTTCAGGCTGAATAGTACAATTCCAATCTCCAAAAAGTAACACATCACATAATCTTATACTTTCTAAAAATTCACCTAAATCCTTCATTAGTATTATAGCTTTATCATTATCTTGCGGCATTAAAATATTGCCACACAAAATTCTTTTTTATGGTATTTACATTTAACAAATACACAATAGCCCTTCATTATTTCTTTCACACTCATAATCTCACAACCCTCCTTTGCAACCATTATCATCACCCCATTATACACATGCGCTGCACAACAGTTAATAATATAATAGTCCAAATCCAAAAATCTCAACCAATCTGGAATACTCTCATTCATGATCCCTGTTTCCTGTATACAAATACCCATTTTTTTATTATTTTTCAATTCATTATAGAAAAAACCTTTATTGTAGTATGAATTTAAACCTCTAATATTCCATGTAATAAATGTTGACCTATCCATTATTTATTTATATAAAATTACTCAACAGTCAACAAAATATACAAATAAGAAACACGTAACTCCTAATTAACCTTAACATTTCCATCTTTCTGTATATCTACTTTTCTCTTTCTATCAATCCCTTCTAAAGATCTCTTTATCTTTTCTCTACTATTCTCAGAAATCGTAGCTCTTCTTCTCATATATCCTGCCACATACTTATGCTCATACTCTGTATAACCATAATCTTTAATTAGGTCTACAATATCTATTTTTTTCCTCTGAGCCTCCCTTATCATTAATAACAAATCTTCAAGCTTCTTTTTTCTTGTTTCTTCCATCATCAACTCCTTAGAGGGAGCTCTCCTCAGAGGCAGTTTTGTTGGGCTCTCATTTATAAGCTTACTCCCTCCTTGTTTACATATATCAACACTTTTATTTAATCCTTCTTCTAGACTATCAACCTCCTGAACAGAGTCTTCAGGCCTATGCTGACCCTTGCTAATGTCCTCCTCTTTCTCTGCATTTTTATTACTGCTATTAGCATTACTACTATCAATATCATCTAACAATTCACTATCATCATCTAAACTTACATTCTCCACTCTAGGTCTTTTCACATTTTTTTACCTCCCATATTTTTATTCTCAAAATTCCCTTTATCCATAATTATGTCATCCCTATTCATCTCATCATCTTTTTCTAACAATTCTCTATCAAGAGTGGGGCATTCTTTGATTAAATGTCCCTCTGCACCACAATTAAAACATTTCTTCCTTACTTTTACAATTTTTAATGGGAGTCTTTCATCTCCTACTTGTACATAAATAAAAGTTGGTAGGATTTTATCTGGTATAGCAACAATATATATAAATCTCTGAAAACTTAAAATATTTTTATACCCCTTTACAAATATAGGAAAAATTCTAGATTTTACAAGGGCATACTTCCTAATTTCATCAATAATATCTTGTGGGGGAAGTATGCCCTTTTTCTGATCTTGCAATATGTGTCTCTACCAGAACATTTTGCCCTTTAATATCAATTGTTTTACCAATTACTTTATCAAAGACTTCATTGGATTTCATGTAAATGTGTGTGAAAACTCCATCCAACCTTCCTATCGTCTTTATAGAGTCATTACCACATACTGAAGTAATCTTTTCTACGTAATCACTGACTTTGCTTTTGTCTACTGATTTTATAACCAATCTACAATCCTCTACAGTCGCACTTATCTCAGCATTTGTCATTTTCTGGATTCCTACGTTTTGTTTTACAACTTGATTAAATGCCATATCTGGCAGTTTATATTATTTTATGTTAATACTGTAATACAGCAACACCTATACATATCTTCCTTATACAACTTCACTTTAGAGAGTAAGAAAAACACTTTATATAACGTTTAATCAACTTTACAAAGAACTTCGTATTAGACAGGAAGTAAGAATCTCAATTGAAACTTTTGTTAGAAAATGAATAATTCTTCAAGTATTTGTCATTAATATTATTAACAAAAGACAAAATTGAATATGTATCATAACTATATCCAAACCACATTAAATATTAATGCATAAACACCATTAATCAAATAACCACACAATCGCAATTTGCATCTGCTACAACCTCGTTATAATAACCCAGATAAACCTTAGAAAATACAAAAATAGAAGGATCAAAGCTCCAATTAAGCTCCTCACCACTAAACCAACACCATTAAAGGCTCACTACTGCACAAGTTGATCAACAACACGTTAAATTTACACAGCTATCACCTTGTCATGCAGGAGCTCAAATCAGAGCCTCCATGTTGGCAGCCATTGTTTGCCAAACTTTCATGATTTGCCAAACTTTTGCCAAACGTTCATGATTTTCACCGAAAGTCACCCAAATGGCTGGATTTACAGTTTCGTGCAACCTTATTGCCAAACGTTCATTATTTTTACCGAAAGTCACCCAAATGGGTGGATTTACAGTTTCGTGCCCGCAAAAATGCCATAACCGGCGTATTATTGTCGATATTGAGACTGGAGCAGTACCGGGAATAATGATGTCGCGCAGTCGCCGCAGGATGATGGTTCTGTCTGCTAGCGCTGTTCGCAGTATCCACCTATCGGTAGGAGCTGACGTGCTTCTCCGGGCCCCAAAGCCTGGTCTTCTGGCATATGTGCCTTCCTCTCGCCATTGCCTCCAACATCGGCCTACCGTTCATGTGTCCCGTGACACATGGAGAGCAATCCGTCTGGTTGACCATCCAGCCTCGGAGAGGCCCATAATCCGACCTCGTTCGAAGTCCGTTAATTACGTGAACGGTTGTCATTATCGCGGCATTGTGCGGATTACAATACTGTACGTTCACGAAGCAGTTGCTTCCTCCCTACTGCATGGAACGTCTCGCACAGGTGTTAATTGATGAGCCTATAGAGGCACCCAGACAACCTGTATCAACCCAAATGGTCATGTCCCATGAGCATGTATCTAATCGTTTACTAGCGGAGGTAGACGAAATCCCCCACTAAATATGGATAAGATCGGATAACTCCTTGTTGGTGGGGCAATTTCATTGCAAAGCAGTGTAGATATATAATCTTTGTTGTATTTTATTCCTTAAACTTCCTTAAGCCTGTACATGTTCAAAATATCCACCATTCTGCCAGAGTACACTCCCAACACCGACTTCGAACAGAGCACCATACTGACTGGATTGTAGCTAATGGAATATCATTAATGGAATGTTCAATCTGATCTCTTAATTCCGTGAGTGTTTGTGGCGTACACCGTGTTCTTTAAAGTTCCCCAAAGGTAGAAGTCGAGAGGTGTTAAATTGGGAGATCACCCCTTGTACTACCTCTTTCACCATTCCTTTGGTTTCAAACTTGTCTCGGAGTTTTATTATTTTTATCCTTGTTGGCGGTGATGTTCCAAATTCAACCCTCCAACGTCTTTGAACCTCAACAACATTCACCACTTTCCAATAACACTTCAGTATCCACTTTCGATCACCGAATGAAAGTCTCACCGCCATTTTGGTTTATAAACAAATGAACAACAATTAACGTGTTGCTATGCTTTTCTAGCGCCGTCTGGATCGTATACAATAAACCTTATATTTCTATCTCATTTCGTTGCTGAGCTATAACGTTTCAAAGAGTGAATACATCAATTTGGGACACGGTGTATTGCTAAAGCGTTTGTACGTAAGCAAATACTGCTGAAGCGAGCGATTGGCTACTAGGTATTGACAATAATTTGCTTACAGAAATTAGCTTTCGGTAAAGTAAGGCGTAAGTAATTACATGCCATATCTTAGCATTCAAAGTTTCTAATGGTAAAATTTATTTATTTCTTTCTTTCTTTATTTATTTAAATAAAGTACAAGAGACGTCCATCCAGGGCCAATACGGCCTACGGCCGAAGAGGTAAGTCCCTGGATGAGGGTTACACAGTAATACAGAGATTCATATAATTAAAGGATTAGGAAGAGGAAAGAGGAAAAAAAAATCGGAGAGAAAAAATTGATTGGGTAAATAATTCCTCAGTCTGGATTTAAATATAGATAAAGTAGGAGAGGAGCGAATTTCAGGTGTTAAATTTGACCATAATCTAATTTCTGCATTAAGAACGCTTTTGAGCAGATAAGTATGTTTGATCAAAGGGATTGACAACGAGTCCTTGTTACGTAGATCATAAGAGGGTTATTTTAGATATAAAAAGGTGTTGGGGAAAAGTTGTAATTAAGTTGAAATTTACGACTTTGTAAATAAATAAACCTAAATTAAGGAGATGCAGTTAGTATATCGGAATTATTCCAACCGAATTAAAAAGATGTAAAACCGGGTCTGATTTCTTCAACTTAAATAGTATCCTTACGAAACATTTTTGAATGCTATGCAGTTGTAAAAGATTAGTTTTTGTAGCTGATCCCCAGAATTGTAAGCCATAAGTGAGTGAAGATTGAATTAAAGTGAAATAAAGTAAAAGCAAGATCATTTTGGGGAGATAATGCAAACGAGAAAAAAGGCCTAAACGTTGGTTTAAAGAATACGATAAAGCATTGACATGGGCGTCCCAAAATAGATTATGCGACAAATGAATACCTAAATACTTAAACGAATTAGAAGGGCTAATTTTGTTGGAGTTGTAGAAAAGGAGTTGTAAAGTTGCGCAGGTCTAACTTTTTATTTCGTTGGTAAAAAATGATATATGTGGTTTTCTCTAGATTTAAGTGTAAGTAGTTCCAGAAAAAAACGTTTTTCCAATACAGTATTAAAAGAATGCTGAATGTTTAAAAGTGAAGGATCGGCATAAGATATAGTCGCATCATCAGCATATAGAATTAAGGATAAAGGGGATAGAGACAAGGAAAGGTCATTTATAAATAAGTTGAAGAGAAGGCGAGATACAATGGAACTTTGTGGGATTCCGATATTCCGAGTAAGTGTGGAAGAGGATTTATTAAATAGAGTAAGAGTATATTGTCTATTCCTTAAGAAACTAGAGATCCACGTATGTCAAAAAACCGGGTTAGTTTGAATAATAAGAGGTTGAGAGGGATCGAATAGAGGGCCTTGGAATAATCAATGAAAAGAGAGACCACATGTTAGCCCTGTTAGAAGTAATTTATTGTTAGCCATGTTAGAAGTAATGTATTCTTATAAATCGTAACATGCTTTAGAAATATTACGTTTTGGAGAAAACCCATGTTGAGAAGGTGAAAGTAGATTATTGGAAAAATAAACGAAGATAAACAGGAGTTGAAAAGTTTTTCGAATAATTTCGGAAAGGAAGGCACGATGGAAATGGGGCGATAATTACTAAAGTTTGTCGGATCACCCGTTTTAGAAATAGGGATGACCTTGGCAAAGCGGAGACAGGTAGGATACAGGCCTTGTGAGATTGAAATATTAAACAGAATCGTGAGGGGGAATAGTAAACCAGAGCAGCCTGAAACAAGAAATTAATCCTCCCGAGGAAGGTATAGGAAAGTAGCGGAAGCGCTGAGGTCATTTATTTTTCCCCTTTTATCTGCACTTTTTTACCTCCCGCCCCCCCCCCCCCCGCCCTCATTTTTTAAACGAAAAATTGATTGATCGAATGATATATCACATGCCATATGTTGGCACAGTTCTAAAGACCAAGTGACTGCCACCCCCACAACTCCGACCCTATTGGGACAAATTGGCTCAAACTTTAAAGTAATGTTGAACTTGCTTAGTGGAATCTGCATACCGAATTTCACTCCTTCATATCCATAAATACGCGTAGACCTTTTGGTTCCCTCTAATTTCCGCCCCCGAAACTCCGACTCCAATGGGCCAATCAAAACCAAACTAAATAGTGAAGGTGCACATGCCGATAGTAAGCTACATTCCGAATTTCAACCTTCTACCTCAAAAAATGCGGAAATGATGAAGAGGACGGACGGACAGACAGACGGACATTGTAAAAACAATAAGTACCTCCATACTCCCGCTACTTAATAATAATATTAGAACAGATGCCAAGGGGGTCTGGGTGAAAAAAAGGTTTGAGTTGACGAATAGCAGAAGAAACTTCCTCGTTTGTAGTAGGGGGAATAAAAAAAGAACAAATATTTGTTGTTGTGGGGAAAAGGTAACAGGGGTCGGGATCTTGTATGGAAGGGTTCGTGGGTAGAAGGACTTCGAGGAACGAGTTTAAATGGGAGGAGCCAATAGCTGTGGGATCTGAAAAAGGGGTGGGTGATGGAGAGTTTCCATGAAGTAAATTTTGTATTGATTTCCATTTAAATTTGTTACAAGCGACATTGTTGAATAAATGGTCAAAAAAGTTAGTTTTGGCATTATTGGTTACTTTACGAACGTAATTTGAGAATGATCGGGATGCTCGTTTTGTTTGCTTATTGGAAAAACATCTGGATTTTCGATACAGGGCATTTTTATGTGAAACTAGCTGTGCCCGCGACTGCGAACACGTGGAATTTATTTTTGATTTATTATAAAGCTTCTTTGTAAACAATGGCTGGTTTCACGGTCCAATCATCGTCAAATGGCCAAAGTTACGTCTTATTATTGGTAGAAATACGATTAACAATAGCCGCTTCTGTGTGATGTAACAATATATGACGTTTCTGTGCGCATGCTTTCTGTCTAGGTCGTGTTGCCAGAACACGCAGCGTCCGGCCTTGTGCTTTGTTTATTCTCATGGCATAACTTAAGCTCACCGGTAATTGTAAACGTTTAAAGCGAAACGGGAAACTTTTAGAAATAAAATCTTGTAAACATTCCTAGGAGGAGCTTTAGCAGTGAAGCAGAAATACATTTAGACATTTATTAAAAAGAAATTAATCCTCCTCCCTCCCTCTCGAGTAGGGTAAGGCTAGTAGCAGATCCTGCGGTCATCTATTTTTCTCCCTTTATTTGCACTTTTTACCTCTCCCCAAGTTTTTTTAATCAAGAGATTGGCTTTCTCGAACGTAATATGTAGAAAATGTAAAAAAACCTCATATCTTCTTTCCTTTCTCATTATTTCCGAACGTATGATATATCACATGCCAAATGTTGCCATAGTTCTAAGGACCAAGTGACTGCCACCCCCGCAAATCCGACCCCACTGGAACATTTGTGCCTAAACTTCTAATAATATAGATCTTGCCTAGAGGAATCTGGATACTGAATTTCACGCCTTTACTTATGTAAATAGCACATAGATATATTGCCCTCTCTGAATCCTACCCCCGTAATTCCGACCCCGGTGTACCAATCAAAACCAAAATAAAGAGTGCAGATGGACATGCCCATAGTAAGCTACATTCCGAATTTCAACCTTCTACATAAAAAAATGTAGAAATTATGAAGGGGACGGACTGACATTATAAAAACCTTAAATAGCTCCAATTATTCCGCCAGTTAATTAGAAATTATGAGCACTTGAGCAATCGCACGTCGACAAAGCGATTTCACGTGCGCACGCCGATGTCAGTAATACTTAAAAGATGAACACAAAGTAACAATGTGTTCCTTTTTGACAAATAGATTGTTATATGACATTGTTATATCTTTGTATTCTTTACACTCACTGTTTTAGCACGTGAATTCGACTTGAAGGAGTCCACGAAAAATTCCGAAAAGTTGATACGGCCGAGATAAGATTTTAATGGTCGTATTTCTGAAAACTGAATATGAAAAAGTTAATTCGTTTTCAAATTATCGTGCAAACGGCGGACGGCCGGACAAAGGGCGCATTCTTATAAGTATGCTAAAGTTCCAAATAAGCGCCTTGCCACTTCGGAGTATAAAACTTGCTCGCCTGTGCCACTGCGCGTCAAAATTTCCGCTTCTGTGATGTTACATTAGAGAAAAGTAAGTTTAAGCCTCGTACCATTACACAATTTCGGTGGGCTTAAATTTCGCAACAGAATAATAAGGACGCCGTTTTTTAAATTAATTTTGTGTAATGGACGGCCAGGTAAATTAAAAATTCGCATTTATAATTGATAGAGTCATCTTGCTCCATGACTCTTTCAATAGAGATATACTCCCTCAACATTTTCTCATTTTCTCCCTCAACATGAGTAAGTATGTCCGAGTTAATTCTTGCAGCTTGATCCTTTCGAGGTGTCAATATAGCCCTTTCACAAAGCCAAGAGATTTCATAAGTTGTTGTTTCCATTTCATCATCATAAACGGAAGAACTGTAAGGCACAAATTACCTGGCACAAATTACAAGGCAAAACGATTTGACCATGTTCTTCCTGATATGTGCCCTCGCCAATTTTGAAACAATAAATCAGAAAACTGTGAATTTGTGTTGCCTGCTATTCGTGTCCGCATGTTCACTGTTAAGTGCATCCGCGTAATGTGTCGCCACAGACTTGAACTCTTGAAGCATGCTCTTATCCCATCTGCCCTTGTTTCCCGTGGTACAACTGGCAATGTCTGCCTAAAATCGCCACAAAAAAGGATTATAACAGCACTCATGGGTTGATCATTTAGTGCACTCGTCCCATATTATTAAGCAGAAATCGCGTAGAACCCTGGCTTTGTCACTGTTCCTGGAGATGTCACATACTGGATGACCTCTGATATCCAAAGCTATCGGGATTTTAAACGTGTATGAGCAGTTTTACCACCGGGTAAGAAAGTGGCTGCTATTCTTGACGAAGCCACAGCAAGAGCAATTTTTCCTTGGGCTCGCAATTATGCCAAAGCGATTTTAGTCTCGAATGTTTTTCCTGTGCCATCAGGTGCATCCAGAGACATAATTTCTCCCATAGTATTGTTGACACCCTAAACAAATGCGTTCGAATACTGTGTGCTGTTTTCCCGTTAGATTTTAAACGCCGGTAATAACTTTTCGGTTGAAAATGGAAGGAAAAATTCTGCGACCTGGATTCGAACCAGGAACCTCGACTATCATGGCCGACGTCTGTACCAATTGGGCTATCGCAGACACCCGGACAGCCAAGCTGTCACAAGGTGTCTTAAAGACAACCAAGTTGTCATGGTTGAAAGCCCAATGGGAGGCGGGCTTGTTACCTGTGTTAGAAGACAATCTCCAGTTTGTAATTATTATTATTATTTAAACGCCATTTTGCAAGTTTTCCGCAAGTTCTGCTGAATTATAACCGCTGCGTTCTCTCTGTCCATGCCTTCACCTTCTACTAATGGTGCTGGCAAGACCTGCTGGGGAAGAAGAATTTCTCCTATAGATATGTGACCAAATTTTGCATAGCCAACAAGCATTCATTAAGAGCAGTATTTCACAATCTGTCGTTCAGTTAGCCTTCAGTATTTTGTCCGAGATTCCTGTAAAAGACTTCCGCAAGCTTATCGTGAAATTTTTGCCACAACACTGCACCATCAGAAAGGGCACAAAATATCATCAAAACTTCAAACAAATGACGCAAGCGACGTGGACGGTCACTAACGCATAATTCAGCCAGAGCGTCATCCCTGTGCTTGTCATCATCAAGTAAGTGTCGCTCTCGGCAAGCATCACGATAAGTGGAATATTCGACTCCCGTTAAACGTTCGTAGATCGGCAAAAGAAGTGGGTCCCGCAATGTAAGTAAAAGCAAGCGCAAGTAGAAACATTCGGCCCTGTTTGGATGAACCGTGTACACTCTTTATTAACGTGTTCTTTAAATATGCCGTGCTTGACATTTACAGCTCTGCCACGCCTTCAACGATTGAAGACACCTCGCTGCTTGTCGTAAGTATTTTATGATAGCATTTCATTGTTCAACATACTTCTCGCAAAATCTTCGATTTTACAAAGCCGGAAGTATGCCAGTAAATTTGTTTGTCTGGGGTTTTCTAACCGATCTGGAACATTTTCATGGTTAAAATATATTCGTTGTCCTCCTGCAAGGTGAACATCGAGAAGAACCACAGGCGGATATATTTGGTGAATAGGGAAGCGTAAATTGCGCCATACAGCCTCTGAAGAGCTTATGTATCGGCACGATTGAAACCTTGTCACTTCGTCGTTTTCATTTTTCAACGCAAATGTGGCTTGGTCATTGTCCTTGTTCACGTACATTCAAATACAGTTAAACGATTCAACGCTTTTCCACATTTCAACGTTGACGTGAGCTTGAAGTGTTTTAAATAATATCGGCCAATAGGATACGACCCATCTATTGTGTAAAACAATTTCTTGGCCACGTCATCATATTTTTGCTGTAAATCCATCTTGCTCAGATGAGCGTCGACGATAGGATGGGTATCCATCTTCTTCCCTTATCGGTTGGTCTACCAGTGCACTTGGATATTTTTCGGAAAACCGGCCGTCCTGCATGCAAGAAGAGTTTCTGCTTGATGCTCTGCAAGGACGTGAACAATGTGTTTCGTTACGATGTCAGTGTTGGATCTGTGTTAAGTTCCGGGAATTCAGCACTTATCAGCTTATCGACATCGTTGGGACGTATTTTTTCTTCTAGTCACAGGAGGATATGTGCGTGAGGTAGGCCATGCTTTTGCCACTCAACGCTTTACATAAAGCACAAAGCTGATCCAAAAACGCTTCTTTTTATGATCAGGTTGATCAACAACTTCAATATCAAGTGGAAGACTCTGGCTATTATATCAAGTCGATCATACGACGCTTGTCCTGCAAAAAGTTCTTGAGTGATTTCGTTCCAATTTGGATATGTTGTGAATGTAATAAAAAGATCAAGGCTTCCGTGTTTTTGGACATAACAGTAAGCGTCTTGCGTACACTCGTGCAGATAACGTGGGCCGCCTTTAAAAGTGGACGGAAGGATCACTAATCGGGCTGAGTTTTCCGTGTTGTCATCCTGTCGCATAGCGTTCCGCAAGTGCATATAATCTTCAGGGCGTAACCCTCTCAGATTGGTGCGTATGTACACTAAGCGCTCGGTCTCGATTTTGGCGTACATATCGACGATAAACAGGCTAAACCGTCCACGAAATCTTTGCAAGTAAACAAAACGATTTCGTCTTATTTGCAGCAGGTAAGCATGAAATTGTGTGACGATATTTTATGTTTATTTTTCGTTTTGTGGTAGGATTGACTTGATATAATTTAAAATTATACCCATCTTCTCCACGGCAAAAAATTAAGGGTATTGTAGGGCGTCGTAAGACCGATGTATCTCATAAATGCATTGAAGACGATCGTTTCGAGTGCGCAATACTACATCACGACGTAGCATTCCTGATCAACCAGAAAAGCTGCAACTTCATTTGTGGCAGGGACATTGTACCTGCCGCGATGTCCAACACCGGGTCGTTTATCTGCACTAATGAGAAATTTATAATCCTTATTTTGCTCTTGCGAAATAGACTCTAGTGCGAAATAGACTCTTGTGCAGCATGTTTGAATATATGGATTCACTTGTTGCAGCATGTTTTGAAGCAGAGCAATCAGATCACTGTTAAGTTAAATGAGATCAGAAGTGCGCTAGTTTTACTTATAAAGACTTTTTCCCCTTTAACGAATTTTTACTTTGGTCCTAACCTAGATAAACATTTAAATCTTGAGTATTAACCATATTTCTTTATAACAAATGTTTTGGAGAGTGGTCAATGATTTCGTTATAAGACCGTTCGACTGTATCAAGTAAAGTTACTGTGGGTCGTTATAAGAATGTCATGGGTCCAAAATGTTATTTTTAAACCGTCGGTCAATAAACACTGCAATACAATATGAAAATATGGTAAAATATCTTTTTGGAATCCGCATAAGATAGTAAACAACTATCCACAGCAAAGTTGAGAGATCAGTATCAGCGTTAACAGGTGGCAAAGCGAGAAGATTATTAAATTGTCTAGAAATCTTATGTGGATAATGCAGATGATTAACTTGAGAATAAAATAAAACTCTTTTTCCACAACGAAACAGGAAATGAACAAAAAGAAAATGAACTCTTTATCCAATTATTACTCAACTTAGATAGGGGTCCTATTAGCGAATCACCATTGATCAAATGGGCGACGCACTTACCCAATCTATAAAATTCAGTTGGATCTTTTTGTCTTGATTCGCTTCTGTCCGTTATAAATACTCAGCATGTTCTATTCCAAGTCAGAACGAATGATGATGATAAAGCGCAGCTTATTGCAAGTTCACTTTCAGAACAGTTTGTCACGCCTACTGATGGTCGGCAAATAGGACTTGATATGTCTGAGAAAGTAAAATCCTGCATAACTGGCTTCTATAATGTTCACGGCAATGAATTCCCAAAACATAGCATTGATGTAAATGAAGTCCTAAGCATCATTAAAAATTTAAAAACGAGAAAAGCTCCAGGTAAAGACTCTATTAAGAACAGTGCTTTGAAAAATTTACCTCCAAATACAATTCAAGATATTGGAAAAGTGATTAACGACTGCTGGAAGAACACTTACTTCCCGGATGCTTGGAAGCAATCAGTTGTCTTAAGCATTCCTAAGCCAGGACAAAATCCTGTAAATCCTGTTAGCTACAGGCCCATCAGCTTGTTACCATCAATTTCCAAAATCCTGGAAAAAACAATTCTCAAGAGATTCATTGAGCACTGTGATGCCAACGAATTCATCCGCGATGAACAATTTGGCTTTCGCTCAAACCATTCCTGCCAACTCCAAACATGGAGGCTCGCAGCGGATATCAATGAGCCCCTTAATCTCTCTATGTATTGTGGGGTCGTTTTCCTCGATGTACACTTGCCTTCGACCAAGTCTGGCACGATGGTCTTATTTTTAAAATGATTATGGATGGATTTCCTCAAGACATAATTAATCTGATACACTCGTTTCTCTCCAACCGGTTCTTTCAGGCAAGAGTTGGAGATAATCTATCCCCTATGTATGAAGTAAAAGCTGGTGTCCCACAGGGTTCAGTCCTGGGGCCAGTATTATTCAATTATTTTATGCGAGACTTTCCAAGTCCTTCCAAATGTAAACTCTTTTTTTACGCAGATGACGCTGCTATACTGACCTGTGCTGCCAGTAGTCTCGCGGCTGCAGAAGGCTCTAAAGGAGTGTGAAAGCTGGTTTAGCAAGTGGAGGCTAAAATTGAATATAGACAAATGCAAGGCGATGTTTGTTTCCAAGAAGAGAAAGAGATCATTAGATTCTCTAACACTATATGGCAAAAAACTGGACTGGGTTGAAACTTATAAATATCTTGGTGTTGTTATTGACTCTAAACTTACCTGGACTCCCCACGCAACTTATGCGTTGAATAAGGCTAGGAGAGGCAAGTTTAGCTTGATTGCTCTGCTGGGCCGAAATAGTGTTCTAAACATTGATAATAAACTCCTACTCTATAAGGTCATTGTTCGGACTATTTTGACGTATGGTATGCCCGTCTGGGCCACAATATGTAAGACTAGATGGAAAGAACTGCAAACGTTCCAAAACGTTACCCTTAGGACTTTTGCGCAAAAAGATCGGAGAATTGTTCGCAATTCCTCCATTTATAATGACTTCAACATGACTCATATTAGCAAATACATTCAAGGGCTCATGGAATACATGCTGCCCAATATAGAAAATCATAGCAACGAGCTAGTCTCGGGCATTTTAAAGCATCCTATGCATAGAAAGAGATATCGTGATCCAAGACATATACTTGATATTAATTTTGAAGACATTGATAATGTCTTATTTCCAGATTACTGGACTTCATAGGTCGTGTTTTATCTAATACTAGTGGTCTGCTTCTAGTCTAGACAGTCGTCAATCAAATTTTCCTCCACCAAGAGGAGGCAATTTTCTTTCATACTTTAGATGACCTTTGTGGGTACATCAGGCTTCTTTTCTAGTTCAGTGTATTTCCCTTGGAATATGATCATGAAGGGTGAGATTATGGAAGCTATGCTTCAAGTTCCACTCGAATACCGATACACTACACTGTTCGATTGTCGATTGTCGTTTGTAAAATCACTCACTGATGAAGGAATTATGAATTCCGAAATGTACATCTGAGTCATTAAAAAAATTTTTTGTGGATTTGTGTTTTCTTTTTATTCCGATTTTGGATCATTCTGTCAAGTTAAGCTAGAGATGGGCGATAGTGAGAGAAAAACTATCGAGAGTACTATCACGATAGTATTTTAGTTAACTCGATAGCGTCACGATAGTCTGCAACTATCGTTAACTATCGCGATAGTTTGCAATTATGAGTACTCAAAGAAACAAACATCAAGAATAAAAAATTATCATCTTTTGCGAAAAAATATAACATTCATTTAACAATAGAATGAGAAATACATTAATTACACATTTAGAACATTTAATTGGGCCCTTCCTTATACAAGAGGTTGCTCAAAATTATCAATTTTTCAACATGTTTTGGAGACAATCTATTTCTCCGTTCAGTAATGACATTATCTACTTTAGAAAACAGTCTTTCTGATGGAACGGAAGTGGCAACCCCACACAATCTTTTTTGTGCAATTTCGTATAAATGTTGATGAACTGACTTGAGTACTATAGCCCATCTCTAATTGTGGGTCACGGTTTCAGTCAAATCATTCCCGTTGAATTGATAACAGTGCGTTTTTGAGTCCATAATATATAGAAGAATGTATGCAAATGAAAATTCAGCATTTTTTAATGGTTCAGAATTAAAAATCGACAATAGTTCTTCTTCCCAATCAAACATGTCTACAAGACCATGTAAATGAAGAATATAGAACGAAAGAAATGCCAGACATAAGAACTTTAGAATAAGACTTAATTTGGACACAGAGTGAAAAAAATTTCTGAGCGGGTCCACTCAAACTTTTAGTCTGACCCCTCACCATGGGTGACCCTACACAGCATAGACCTTAGAGTCAGTTAGACACCGAGGCTCCACTATCGTTGCATGAATCCTCCATCCAATTTTTATAAGCTTCTTCAGATCTCTGCAAAGGGAGAAATTATGAACGAAGAGCTGACAACACCCCCCCACACACTTGCAGCAATATCAACAACTGCAATGTTCACCACCGCAAACACAGGACAAACCACCCCAAGCATTGAACAAGCCAGCACAATAAGAAGGAGAGGACATGGAAAGTTGTTGCAAGTATTTCCATTACAGAAGTAATGCCGATTACAGCCGCTTGTTCGATCCTGGCTGTGGAAATTTCTTTTCTGCTTATCTGTATTATGGAATCAGTCACAAAATACATGCGTTAAAATTATTGTTTTAATATCACACAACCGTCTCCTCTAAATGAAAGGAAGAAAGCACCTGAAAAGAGCTGTAACCACGTGCAAAAGCAGAGGTGATTTTTTTAAGGCTAACGTTCAGATTTTAATAAATCCCATTGATTTCATTTAGAGTAAGACCAGGTAGGTAAAAAAGAAAATCATTCATCTGATAAAGGTCGAGACAGTATTTAATTTTCGTGTAATGTCAAAACTGTAGAAAACTTAAAGAATTAAACAAAACAAGAATAGAAACAACATTTCCGTATTTACCATCCAGTTTTAAAGTCCCTCCTCCCCCATAAAGTGAACGATCCGATAATTTTTAATGTGACTCCAATAATTTGAACTTACCCTTATCTCAGTAAAAATTAATATACCGTATCGAATATTGTGTTTTTTTATTTCCTAAATAAAAAAAACTGTTATACAGAAACTCAAAACTTTCCAACATACTATATTAAATACAGCCAAAATATCTGCAATGCAAACTTTTACTACCAAATATATTTATAGATATACATGAAAAGATTACAAACGTTCTTTGCCAAATCTAAATCAAGTACACAAAATTCAACTTTATACACAAAAAATAGTTTCAGCTGCCTTACTACTAATTTTCAAAGTCCAAACTGTAAGAAATCACGTTGTTTGTTTCTAACATCCACTTTTCTCCTCTAAGTATTCCATCTTGTCTCGCAACTAGACAAGCTCCTGTTCGAGTATTCAATGAAGTAATGATGGTCTTACTAAAAGAAGAGTTTTCTGATAAAGATGATGTTGGTCTGTCTTCTGCTTCGTGAGAAGTACTATCATCCACTTGTAGAGAAAAAATATCAGATAAATGGCTACTGGAGGAACTATTCTGTCCAAGACGAATCAACTTTTTGTGCATACGATGAATATGATCCCACATATTAGAAATGGGATCTTATAAACGTTCTTTCCGTTTATAAGAGTCTCGTTTAATCATTCCTAATCCTATCATAGTTTTACAACAGTAAATGCTAAAAATTTTAAAAAGAATTAGTAAGGTGGCACTCTGTCAACTATCGCGATAGTATCAACTTACTTGATTATTCGATAGTAGGGCTATCGAAAGTACTATCGCCCATCTCTAAGTAAAGCAGTGTTGGGATGCTATTATTGATTTTAACGCATTTCTGGGTTTGGCTCAGTTTAATGTGTAAAAATTATATGCTGGATCTTATCTTCGCCAATGTACAAATTTTTGACGTCCAGGTTAGTGATGCGTTGGCTTTTCGGGTCGATCCTTATCACCGACCTCTCTCTTTTGAAGTGAATCCACCAGGTAAATCAAAAAGATCATATCTGGAAGGTTGGGCCTATCAGAATGCTGACTATATAGGGCTCTACAATTTTTTCCGTAAGGCTGACTGGTCATCGATCTCTGCAGAATCCGATATTGACAATGATGTTAAAGTGATAACTGAGCTTTACCTTGAAGCTAGGCTGACTTTCATTCCAAAATTTAGGATCTCTATTGGTCGGCAAACTTACCCCAAGTGGTTTAGTACGGCCACCATTCAACTTATTAGGAAGAAAAGAAAATACCACACGTTATGGAAGAAATCACGCAAAGAGAAATATTATCGTAAATTTTCAGAACTAAGAACTGACTGAAAAATTAGAGTTCAAGAAGATTATTCCGTCTATCTGAATCAACTTGAAATGGAGTTTAGACGTAACGTAAATGGATTCTGGGACTACCTTCGTCGACAGAATGTTAAGAACTCAAGTAATTTTGTCTTGCGTAGCGGTGATCTTTGTCTCTCTGATCCTGAGGATATTGCTAAGGAATTTTGTAATCAGTTTTCATCTGTTCAATCAACTGTTGCGCTTGAGTCTAACGACTTTAACATCATATCTTACGGTTATCCTTTTAACCTTAATAAAATTCTTTTTCAGGTCGACGAAGTTAGGCGTACGATCAAAGGTATGAAATTGATATTTCAAGCTGTTTGATATTGTACATGCCATATCTTAGCATTGAAACTTTCCAGTGAACCATAATTGTACCACTAAACCACATACCCTTGAACCAGTTCTGACTGATATAGACCATCAAGGAAGACAATCACGTGTCTTCACTTAATTCACAAGCCTTTTCTCTGCTTTAGCTATAGAATCTTAAAG
>JAHWFO010107201.1:0-19047 GCA_023313115.1 Rhysida immarginata | reverse complement strand
TAATAATAATAATAATAATAATAATAATAATAATAATAATAATAATATCGAAGTTATGTCATCTCTCGAAAATATTGATGCTATAGCAATAATTTTTTTTTCAATTTTTTTTTTTCAAAATGTATAATAAAAAATTGTTAGGAACCGCGAGTTTCCTCTCCGAGCCCTGTCTGAGCTACGTAATTTGCGAAAGAAATGTAGCAATCTCGCAGCGCCATTAGTTCGCAAAATGGCCACCAAGCCTCCAGCTAATGGGCAGGCCAGTAGTTAGAGGAGGTCATGGCTAAGCGATGGTAGTGAGTAGAGTAGCCTGTAGTAAAAGAGTAGTGACAACTCATAGTCGGCGCCAAGTTGTGTCGAACTAGTAACAGAAATTAGTGATATTTGATTGTTGTTTCCATGCATTTGGGATGATACAATTATATATATTTTCACAAATTCTTTAGCTATCACACCAAATGCATGGAAAAAACAAACGCCAGTAATTCGTGCCACAAGTTCGACACAACATGGCGCCGACTATGAGTTGTCACTACTTTTTTACTACAGGTTACTCTAGTTGTGAGTAGAGTGCCTTTATAACCAGAGTGTGGCCATGAGAGACCAGGCAGCCATGTTGTGTCCAATCTGTCTATAGTTAGTGTAGCAGAAAGAAGAAATTTTGCTCTTTTGGCATTAAAAAACTCGAATTAATGGAGTGAATCAATAAATCGAAAATAAAATCTGCCGCTTCTTCTCTGGAATATGTAAAAGTAATGTTTTGAGTTAGAATAGATTTGGTCAGAGTTGTTCTGGATGTTTTAGGTTAATGGTTTATTTTATACCTTTACAGCAATATAAGCATCATCATATCGTGAATTCGGAGGACTTCTTACAAAAATTTGGCTATCAAAACATACTTCGATGCAGCTCTCGTCACTGAAAATCACAAAATTCCAATCCTCAGTGCCTCACAGCAAATAGTCTTAGCAAAATTCCATTCTAGTTTTGCGATGTGCCACCGTCAACAATTCTTTTCTAGCGGCCCTTCTGCAACGCAAGCCGCTGTTGCATAAAGCGGGCTTCACAAATAAAAAGCTAGCGGCGACGGCCGCGGCGCCGCAAGCTTCGCGGATCCGCTTCCAACAGCGGCAGATAGTTGGTGATAATCGCAAACGCTTCTCGTTTCACGAAAAAATGCGGCACAGCAAGGGTTTGCATCTGTTAGTGCAATCTGATTGGTCGGTGGTTATGACGTCATACAAATCACAAAATCAACTCCTTGCTTGTCCGCCATTAATTATTATTATGTGGTCAGCATTCCCAAGGGAATAAAAAGATAGATAGAAAATATCCGACGAAAATACATCGTAGTCACGTTAAAACACTCTGGAACTGGCGATCGAAGTCTAAATCACCTTTCTTGATTATATTGGTAAAGTTCTTTAATTCTTCTCCTGAAATGAACACACGTTACTTGGCACCTTGGTGCTACACATGAAATGGGTATATTTCGGATCTCTGATGGTAAATTATTCCATAACATTATCGCGTTGTATGGAAAGTGTCTAGCGAGAAAGTTCGTTATCTTATGAGGAATTTCGATTTTATTTTTCCTTGTTACTCGATACCTCTCTGATTTTTGTAGCCACCTCGATATAAACGACGCTGGGTGAAATGAATTCCGAAGCGCCCCTGAGAGTTCGACCAAGAGACCCATGGTTCGTAGTGCTTCAAGTGTCGGTATCTTTAGTTTAAAGCATAACTGAGTAATTGAATCATACTTGGATGCTCTAAATGCTGTTCTGAGCAAATCGTTGTATGCTACTTTTATTCTTTGTATATTATGTTGAGGTGTACTGGCCCACAATACGACAGTATAATAATAAATAATCGCCCGCTTGCCGTGTTTATTCTATTCTCGACTGAAATGAAGTCGGCCAATGTGCAGATTCAAACTGCTCCTAACTGTGCATGGTACGTGCTATTGCCTTCCCAGAATTTACATGTAATTCTGAATGGCTGAGCCACTGGTGCCGCTGCCGCCGCCACCACCGCGGCCGCCCAGGTTCAACACGACGAACTTCGTCCGCAACCTCTGCGGACGACGCGCGGCACCCAACCGCTCGGCTCGAATTACAGCTTTTTGCAATTGCAAACTACATTTTACCAATTGCAAACTACATTTTACCAATTGCAAAAAGCTGTATTTGTGAAACGGTTTGCGGAGCGGCGCTCCAGGCGGACGCCGCGCCGCTCCCAGATCCGCTCGCCGCAAGGAATTTGTGAAACCCGCTTAAGAGTCGGCTGACTGTTTGTAGAGAAACATCCACTTCAGAAGCTGCACGGATTTCTCCGAGTGTGGCGAAGGGATTATTAATTGAATGCATGATAATTTTTTCCTCGTCATCATTAGACATGCATTTTGGTCGGCCGCTTCCTTTATTACGTTTTGTGGTCCGGTTAAATTGCCAGTTTTTCCAAGTATATAGAACTGTTCTTGCCGAGCATCCCACATCATGTGCAATTTGTTTTACTGGGCACTAGAAAATTTGATATATTTAATTTAGATATATATTTTTATTTGTTTAATCATTTATTTATTTATTCATTGCTTAAAAGTGTTAATGTGAAATTTGTAAACATTTAGGGTTAATAAAAATTATATTGTTTTTTTCATTAAAAAAAAAAATCAAATTGATCATTATGCCTCACATTGTGCTCTTTCTTTCCAATATCCGACCTTTATCAAATTGCGTTAATTGGCGTGGCATATCATATACAGGGTGTAACTAAAGATGTGTTACAAACTTTGGGGAATGATAGAACTGATCAAAATAAGCATTTTTTGTTCTATGAACATTGGTCCACAACTGCATCGTTTAAGAGTTATAGCCACTGTTCAAAATGACGTCTTCAGCATCAATGCAGGCTTATGACACACCCCTTTCTGAATTATGGTATGGTCATGTAAATTTTTAAAGTAACATGACCACACCATCACATTACCATGCAAGCAGATCCTGCACACTAAAAAATCTAACGTGTGTGATCGCATCCGGATATGGACTACACCCCTTTCTGAATTATAGTATGGTCATGTAAATTTTTAAAGTAACATGACCACACCATCACATTACCATGCAAGCAGATCCTGCACACTAAAAAATCTAACGTGTGTGATCGCATCCGGATATGGACTACACCTTTAACGAGTGCACTGACATGTTGTTAGTGTACGGTGCTGCAGACGGTAATGGAAGGGCTGCTTGTCGTCTGTACAGACGGCAGTTTCCACAACGTCGTCAGCCAGCTCACACAATGTTTGCTCGGCTTGTGCGACGTCTACGAGCAACAGGAAGTGTAGCTGTGATGCGTGGAGAGCATGGTCGCGCTCGCACCCGTCGTACCGCTCAATTCGAAGAAGCTGTGCTTCGTAGAGTTCACGAAAGACCAACATGTAGCACCCGTGCGCTTGCACACATCATGAACACAGATCACATGTCTGTTTAGCGAGTTCTGCATGACCAACTGTTTCATCCGTTTCGTATGCAACGAGTGCAAGCATTTGGAGCTGCTGACTTTGCACCACGTATGGCATTCTGCAGATGGTTTCTTGCACGTTGTAGAGAGGAACCAGCATTCCCACAGCAGGTGCTGTTCACTGATTAAGCAACCTTCACCAGGGAAGGCATTTTCAACCACCAGAATATCCATGTTTGGGACCGTATCAACCCACATGCCATTTCGACAAGGCGCTTCCAGCAACGATTTTCTGTCAACGTGTGGGCTGGTATTGTTGGCAATCGCCTCATTGGGCCGTACATTCTCCCAGCTGGTATGAATGCACAAACCTACCTCGTCTTTCTTCAGGAGGTGCTGCCTGAACTGTTGGATGACATACCTCTTAACATCCGTCAAGTAATGTGGTTCCAACATGATGGTGCACCTCCACATTTCTCACAGCATGTCCGGGCCTTCCTCACTGATACGTTTGGCGATCGTTGGATTGGACGGGGTGGTCCAGTTACCTGGCCGCCACGATCACCAGACCTAACACCATTGGATTTCTTTGTGTGGGGCCACCTAAAGTCCCTGATGTACGAAACAATGGTTAATTCAGTGGAGGAACTCATCGCACGATTGGCTGTAGCAGCAGACAACATCAGGGACTCCCAGCAGATGCTGCAACGGGTGTCTTGCAACGTACAGCGACGAATGCAAGCCTGCATTGACGCTGAAGGGCGTCATTTTGAACAGTTGCTATAACTCTTAAACAATGCAGTTGTGGACCAATGTTCATAGAACAAAAAATGCTTATTTTGACCAGTTCTATCATTCCCCAAAGTTTGTAACACACCTTTAGTTACACCCTGTATAGTGGTTCGCTCCTGATTACTGGTTGCTTGAAAATATTTATTAACCCTTTTGCTGCGTAAAGCGAACATATCCACACAAAATTACATTATCTCTAACTGCGGAGATCTGATTCATCTCACAGGGTTTAAAAAACTTCTTGTTATGCTACTAAAAGTGGATAATTCCATTTTCTCAAAAATGAAAATAAAACTTAATTACCCAATGAAAGGATTAAATTTCCCTCATTAAATTTCAACTTTTTATTCTCGTAAATAAATCAGTTATCTCGTAGGCTTGGATCTGTTTATTGTGATGTCAAAGATTGTTACATACAGTAAATATGAAAAAAGATGACATCATAAAAATTCACAATAGAGACCTTTACATCTTAGATAAATAGTTTCAAATTAAAGACTAAAAATTATTGTTCTTTTAAATTTATTTTTTATACTTCACTTTTATTTTCTTTATTTCGGTTGAAAGGATAGTTATTATAGAAACAAACCATGGAGGTGGGAATAAGAAACAAACAAAGAATTATTCCTACCACTTATTCCTACCTCCATGAAACAAACAAAGAATTATTTCAAATAAACTTATTCCCATGATTCAACGGCGAGTTGTCAATAAAAGCCGGAATTCTGCGGTCTCTACCTTTGGAAAGTGGGTAATTCTAGAGCACTGTAATAGAGCACTAGTGGGTAATTCCATTATAGTGCTCTAGGTAATTCTAGAGTGCCTTTATAACCAGAGTGTGGCCATGAGAGGCCAGGCAGCCATATTGTGTCCAATCTGTCTACAGATTAGTGTAGCAGAAACAAGAAATTTTGCACTTTTGGCATTAAAAAAACCTCGAATTAATGGAGTGAATCAATAAATCGAAAATAGAAGTCCACTTTTAATTATTAGAAGTAATAATTACAACAATAAACTGAAAAAATGTAAATTAAAATTTATTTTGTTTTTTCCCATTTTTTTTTCTTCCCATTTATTATTTCATTATTAATCATGTCAATTTTTTTTTAATAAAATGAATATCCACCTTATAAAAAATTTTATTAAACATTACATAATTAAAAAATAAATCAAGGAATTATTAAAAAAAAAAATGATAATTTTTCGTTACTGAAAACAACGAATTAAAATAGATAAGCTTATATAAAGAAAAAAATAAGGGCCGATTTATTGACTGAATTTTAAAATAAATTTAACTACAAAATACAAATGAAATTTAAAATTTTAAATATGTAAAACTGAAAAGTTAACTTCAAGACAATATGGTATGCATTGCCATACTTTTGCTATCATAATTTCCTCTGCATTTTTTCTGTTCTTTAACAATGAGACTCATTATGAGTTTCTTTTTTTTTTAACACCAAGGATTTTTAAACGTAAAACAAATCGCCTAATGAATTTGCCTTTTATGTTATGACAACGAGGGAATGTAAAGTTTGCAATTTTATCGCTATTTTTTAGTGTTTCTATAATAAACTTCTTCAAACTGCTGTAATTGCCGAAACACTGTTTCCAATTCCGAACAGAGTGAAAAAGTAATATCATTTATGTAGTACATTGACTCTGGTTTAAATTCTCTCAACGAAACTAACTGACACAATGGAAAATATGCTGCAGTTTTAGATCAAGTGATTTTACACATATGTTACTTTATGCATAGTTGACACACACATATGCTCAGAGTTTCTGTAGATGCACCTTCATTTTAACCATCACTTATAATTTCCTCATGAATTTGCGCAACTGAAGTAGAGCTGAAATTAAACATAGGAATAATTAAATTTTAATAATGAATATTTAATGAGAATCACGTTTATAATAAAACCATGATCAGGGCGTCTAGCAAAACGATTTCGTAAAATTCCCTGAGTTTTCCCAATTGATCGCGTTTTTTTTTCTCTGACCATCGGCAGCAAAAAAACTATTTTTATAGAATATTAATTGATATTTTTTCAAATTTTTCGTTCCTATTTCGCATTTTTTTGCTGATTTTGTAAAATTCCCTGACTTTTCCCGATCGCTAGTCACCCTGATTATGTATATTACATATTAGTTATGCAATATGTTTTCAGCTTCAGAATACGAATTTACCTTGGTAACTCTAATTTTTTCAGCTTTTTTGGATTCTCCAGTCGAAGTCGTTACTTTGGTAGTTTTCTCTTTTTTTTGTGGTTTTGTATGGTCAAACAGCATTAATCTTCAGTTTTTTTTTCCCGTCGACTCTTATCTTTTTCCCACTGATCTTCATCAAAATGTTTTTTTTAAAAATCAGAAGAAAATTTACTTTAAAATCAACAATACTTAACTTCTTTATGATATGTTCTCGCAACAGTACTTAACTTCTTTCTCATGTGATCGGAAAAGAAGCAACAGGACAAAATGCACCTTTGGCAGATCGAAGCAGTTTTGAAGTTGCTATCTCTTTGAGAAATTATTTTCGTTTTAGCTTTAAACGAGGGGAAATTCAAACAAAAAGTGAATTAATATACTGCATAATGAACTGAATATTGTATATAGTGTATAATTAATGTATTGTCATGTATATTATACGCTAATTTCGTTTGAACTCCGTCAGCCCGAAGTTCGTTTGACCCCGCCCTCCACCCCGCGCTAATAATTTATAATACGATCCCACAAATTTAGGTGTTTTAGGCGATTAAAATAGAATAAATACGATATATAAAACATTTGATTTTTAATAACCTCACAAAGGCAACTGTTGTCCGAAGGTTTCCACTTTTCTCTTTTCGTCTTCGCGGCCCAAATCGATCGTCTTTCTGGATCGCGAAGAAATTGTTTCATCATAAAACCATCTTCAGAGCAATTAGAACACCCTACTGCAGCACAGGAAGGCATTTGTGGTCACTAAAATCCTTTAAAATCTTTTAAAATTACAAAAAACCGTCTTACCTCCACACAACTCAATGCTAATTATTCGCTATTTGGACACAAAATGGCGGAAAATAACACGTGACAATGAACAACCAATAGAAATCTGTCCCGCGTATGGCCACACTCTGGTTATAAAGGCACTCTAGGTAATTCCAAAATATTGCGCACCTGGCGGCGCAAAAATTAAACACGCTCCATTTGTCACGATGCGGTAAGTGCAAATTTTTTTGGTAGTTACTGTACATGGTATTTCATTCTTGACCTAACTTTCTGAATCATCCTGTATAATGTACTAGGGCGGACTGCGACTCGCTTTCTTGACCAATAATTTAGAGCGAACCGTTATTGATTGTTAAGAAAATGACTAACTAAATTCTTTAAATTGAAATTAATTTTTATTGTTGAAACAATTTCATTTTAAACTGCGTAATTTGGCAAGTTCTTCACGCCTAACCTTCCACGATGCATGGTTGTTGATATTAATCAACCGCGGCTTTGCAAATGCCGGTTCGATCAATAAACCGTTGATGGTCTTCACTCGTGAAAATGCCACGTACGATAAGCCAAGTCCAAATTCTGAATCACCAATGTCTATGACTGCTTTATCAAGAGTGATTCCTTGTGCTTTGTGTCTGGTGATTGCATAGGCTAACTTAAGCGGAAATTGCTTACGCGTACAAGATACTCCTCCTTTTTTGAAGCCAACGGCGATCGGTAAAATGGGAACTGCTTCATTGGTTAATGTTGGTCCAGTATAGGTTGGGAATTTGACGAGAATGCACATCGGCAGTTCATTCAAGTGGTTGCGAGTTTCAGTTGGCGAGTAGATAATATCGACAACCACACCAAAAAGATATTGTGATTACGCTGTGATTACAGCACTTAGAATTACAATATATACCTCAAAATGTAGATTCAATATTCAAGAATGCAATGAAATCGAAAAAATATCGTTAAAAGTTCTAAGAACTTCGAAATTTGGCCTTAAAAATCGAATGTGCAGAGCAAAATTTGCGAAGGGCTTCGCCGTATTTTGTATATCAAAAATTCTATTTGCACGCGCAATGTTTGTTTACGTTTTTCTCAATGCATTCCTATGGGAACAAATGAAGGGTGATTATTCCTCGATGGTAGGTCGGATTTGAAAATTTTTTTTTTCTTGAGCATCACCATGGTCATGCGCATGCACGTGCAAATTTTCATTGTTGTGACTATTACGTGTCAAAGGTTTTATGCGGTCATCGAATTACACTTGTCGACTGTTAACAGAGCTTCGCTCTAAAAAAACAGGTGATAAAAGTTCTAAGAACTCGATAAAATGGTCTCAAAAATCGATGGTGAAGAAAAAAATTTGCGAAGGGCTTCGCCATATTTTCTATGTTGAAAATTCTATTAGCGCGTGCAATTGTTTGTTTACATTTTTTTCAATGCATTTCAATGGGAACAGCAAAATGGTGATTATTCCTCGATGGCTGAACCGATTTTTAAAATTTTTATTTAGTGACCATCAGGATGGTCATGTCCAGCTGTGTGCAAAATTTCATTTGTCTATGTTCTCTGGTTCAAAAGTTTTATGCGCACAAAGAATTTTGATTTTCGCCTGATAACAAAGCTTCGCTAACGCTTCGCTCTAATAAAGCTATTGTGGTATTTCATAGGGAATAGCTACCAATCTTTCGAAATGAAATACAGTATCTTCTGGGTTTATGCTTAAAATTTATTTATTTATTTATTTAATTAGAATTAATTAAATTACATTCAAGATGTCACCCAGGATAATAAATAACGTATTGGCAAAAAAAAAGTTGTATTCTCATCCATGACAATAAAGTATCTTATATAAGAAGAAAGTATATATTTACTATACGGTATATTGTATTGTCTTTCGTTTTCTTATAAATTATAATCATAATATATGCCGACATGAACAATTTCGGTATCAAAATATTACAGAATTTAAAAAGTAATAAGTAAAAATATCAATGTTCGAAATAAAGAAAAAATAAATAAAAAAACTAAATAGAAAATCATATTTAATGATGAAAATAGGAAAAAAAAATCCACAGCTTGGATTCGAACATGGGAACTTCAGCTCCTCGAAGGCTCCCTGGTTCGAATTCAGCCTGTGGATATTTCGTTCCTATTTTCATCAATAATTTAAACATCTGAGATTTTATGTACGATAAACCCTCATCGAACATTCTTGAGACATTCTTAAATATTCATTGCTTTGTTTTTAATAATTCGTTAAATATTTCATCTGCGAAGTCGTTCTTACTGAAATAAAAAGCAGCGATTAATCTTTTCAGTTAAAAGTACTATAATTCACCCACACCAGTCATAAACTTTATCCCTATTTCAACTCTGGACGGCCAAGTCCATTTTAAACTTCTACGATGTTCGTTCAAACTACTCGACTTTATAACCGATCAACTTCGCTTAGCTCAACTCCTGCCAAGCAAGTGAAAACGCTTTTGGAATGAACTGTACATAGAGATACAATGAACGATACAAAATAGTGCAAATACAGTATGGAGGCCAACCGATTCTGATCGTCTGACATAAATAGGAAACAGTCGATGAATCATGCTTGGGGGGACATTACATTTCAAACGGGTAACACAACTGTATACATAATTTATTCCGATTATGTCACCCAATTATACATACTAGGATCCCCCAATAATCGAAATTCGATCACATTTCTGAGAAAAAAAATATATGTGTAATTGTTTTAGCCTCAATCTTGCTTATTAATAAACTTTGAAGAATGAAAAATTGATAACACAATAAATATCAAAATGCTTTGCATGACATTTCTGACATTCCCGATTCATTTCACCGCAATGATAACTTTGAAAATTTCTCGTAATAATACTTAAAGCAATCTAAAGATATCTTTTAATATATCTATCGAATTATTATTTAAATATAATATTTATATTTAAGCTAAATTGTCCCTCCCTATCTCTGCGTCTCTCCCCCTGTCCCACTGTGGAAAATTACGAAAGAGTGTTAACAAAATTTTTAAAAAATAAATGAAAATCAAAAACTTCAAAATTAGTATTTATTTTATTTTAACTAAAAATATTACTTTCAAAGTGTATGAAAAAACCTTAAAATAGCTTAGAAAACGACAAAAAATACATAAAATGCTTACCTACTAATTACAGAAATATTTTGAATAGTTGGTTAATAACAATTTTTAAGCAGTTGTTTCTATAGGTACGTTAAAGATACTATATTATACTTGGGGACCCTCAGATTCTGAAATCAGTTCGTTGGCTTTCAAAAGCTGCAGAGTATTTGTTATACGGTTTTCTAATGCTTTCAAATGAACATCAACAATGATTTGAGTTAATTTGATATTTATTATTTAAACAAAAAAACAATAAAAAAAGGCAATGCTACATGCATTGACAAATATGGTGCACAACCTGTTCCTTAATGCTATCTTTTTTGAAACGCTTTTTACATGTGTTAACGTGAACATATATGCAAACAAAATATATTGTGCACATCTAGAGCACAGGAACCTTCCAACCATATAAGTTTCACGCGTATTCGTCCACGTTAACACAGGTAAAAGTGCATAACAAAAAAATGTGTTGCCGTATTTATATATACATTTTGTCACACATTATCTTCTATAGTGAAACTCTATCTATCCTCTCCCTAACTGCGATTGGCCGAAGCCTAATCACAACGCGACATCATGCTGTAAGCGCTATGAACCATTAGTTATTTTGTTTCTTTATAAAGAAATTAAATTCTTAAATTTTTAGTGGCCTCTAAATGCATAGCTAATAAAACATAATAATGAGCTAGTTAAACTTTATTTCTATCAAAACAAAAATTCACATGTTAAACTGCTGAATTGCAATTAGATCAAGCTCGCCACAAAAAAATGGCTGACGATGTTGCTGGTGCATCCGGTCCAGGACAATTGGTCTAAAGCCTAAATCCCGATTGGTCCAAATTCCGATTGGTCTAAATCCCGATTGGTCCAAATTCCCAATTGGTCTAAACGGAGACTAAAATGACTGAAAAAATTTCCACTGAAGACGAATTAAAAAAAAAGAAAAAGGATCACGCCGACGCTGTGACTAATTAAGCTATTGTTGACTGTAGGCTTTGGCTTAATTTTTCATTTATCATTTAAATTTATTGTCATATTAACCCGGATGCACGACAATTATGGAAATGTGTAGTAATAATAAATAAATAAATAAATAAATAAGCAAATAAGTAAATAAATAAATAAATTAGTTATTTAATGAGTAAATGTGTAGGTTATTTTTAAATGCATTATAAGTTTAAATTATAATATCAAAACATTTTATGGCCAACACGATCGCCACTTAATTAAGTCGGTAAATTAATATCAGAAAGGAAATTAAAAAGACCTCTCCCTTTTTCCAAAAAAGAAAAAACTTCAGTAAATTCAGATTAAAAAAAAAACAGATAAGAAAGGGGGGGGGGGTATGTTCAAGAATAATTAAATCAGAAATATTTCATAAAAAATGCATTCAATAAAGTTTCGTTTATTTTCATTTGACCTTCTTGAAAAAAAATTCCATTTTTTAAAACGGGATTTAACCCTCGTATTTATCCAAGGATCACATTTACATCAACATTGTAATTGTGCAAAGAGTGCTCTGAATACTTCTGTAAACTAAACACATTCACTATGCATTTTATTTCCTTAAAGGAAAAAATTTTTGAATAATTCAAGTTAATTTTCTCGTTTTCAGTGGAAATTTTTCAGTCATTTTAGTCTCTTTTTAGACCAATCGTGAATTAGACCAATCGGAATTTGGACCAAACGGGATTTAGAACAATCGGGATTTGGACCAATCGGCGTTAGACAAATTGTCATAGACCCCGTGCATCATGGTGGATAGAAGAGAAAATTTTAGGTTTTTTTTTTAAGTGTCCAAAATTATTTTTAATCCTGTTCATCATAAAACGTTGAAAGTTTATTTTTGTAGGCGTTTTTATTATTACCACCCTTATATTAACTCGCTCTTGGATCTTCTGAGATGGTACGGAACCTTTCAGTCGAATTTTGAAGCACTTCCGCGCTTCCATTCGCTCTTAAACTTTACATACAGGTTTGCTCCTGATGACAACACATTTTATCAATTTTTTCTTTCTAATTTCGGGTCCCCCCCCCCAAAAAAAAAAAATTTAAATAGATTAATTTTTCCTGCATGTCTATGGAGTTTTGTTTGCGTGAAGCAGTTTGTGACGTCAGAATTTGTTTTGCCAATAAGACTGTTTCTTCTAAGTGATAAAGCTTAAACTTTCATTTTGAGAGTAAGGGTGGTAAAAAATGCTTCATTTTTCTCTTTACTTATTTTAACAGTACGAGTGTTGTGCATGTTGTGCATTGTACAGGAAACCGAGTAGCAATGTATTCATACGCTGTGTGAGAAGGCTGACCAATCGCAGTTAGAGAGAGCTTAGGTGGTGTTATTTAATTTAATCCGTTATGTTACCATTCTGAAATGTAATGCCCCTCCTAGCATGACTAATCGACCGTTCACTATTTATTTCAGCCAATCGGAATCGGTTGACTACCAAACAATATTTAACACTGATTGCATTATTTTATATCGTTCATTGTATCGCTATGTAAAGGGCTACTAGCCCCCCTTTCCCTTGTACCCTGATGAAGGCGGGATTAAATGCCGAAAGTAGTCCGATGATTTGCGACAAAATGTTGTACTGTAAGGCCTCTCTTTATTTTGTTTATAAGTACAGTACAGAGAACAACAACCTCCTTAAAAAAGTTTTTTGTGTTAAATTTATTCAGTGTGTTACAGTCAAAGTGTTACAAACTTATAGTATTTATACAAGTGATCTTGTAGTAAGCATTTTATGTCCTACTAGCAGAGGACCCGGCGTTGCCCGGGATTATTATACTTGTAGGTAAGCAGAAAAATCTCAAGAAGTTAAAATATAACTCCAAATTGGTTAAATAACAACCAAAGGAATATTATAAATGAATTATTGAATAGAAAATGTTCTAAATCCTCGACTGATAATAAGAAAGTTGACTTTGAGGCGAATGCATTGAATGATTATTATATAAATTGTTGCAAAGATTTTGGAATGGGAAATATTTGTGATTATAAAATGATTAATAACCCTACATCTTTTTTTTTGACCCCTGTAGCACATATTGAGGTGGTATCATATATTAAGAATTTGAAAACCTTATCGGGGTTTTTCTTTAATAATATTAGTTCATATGTTTTTAAGAGTATTGTTCATCTTATTTCTAAACCTTTATCTTTCCTTATAAATTTGTCGTTTGATCGTGGTATTTTTCCGCGTATTTTAAAAAACTCTGTTGTTATACCTGTATATAAGGGAGGTGATAGAGATTTTGTTGGTAACTATCGTCCTATCACTTGAACGTCACCACTTGCGAAGGTGTTTGAAATGGCTATGATGAGTAAGCTAAGTAAATTTATCAATAATATTATTTCTAATATTATTTCTGGTAAACAATACGGTTTTCGTAAAAATGGAGGGACCGAACCATTAATACAATTAGTAAGTTCTACCATTGCTAAAGCTATGGATAAGGGTAACAATCCCTTAGCAGTATATGTTGACTTAGCTAAAGCATTTGATTCCGTGAATCATGATCTTCTTCTGTTAAAGTTGAATGCAATTGGGGGTGCGTGGAATTGTTAATAATTGGTTCAGAACATATCTTACAAATAGACCGCAATATACATTTCTTAATAATAAACTAAGTGATTCGCTAGAAGTTAAGCGTGGGGTACCACAGGGAACTATTTTGGCACCATTATTATTTAATTTATATTTCAATGATGTTTTGAATCTTAATTTGTTAGGTAGTGCTTATGCTTATGCAGATGATCTTGTTATTCTTTACTTAGTAGAGTTCAATTTAAATTTTAGAAATTTAAAGAGTGATCTAGTAGGGATAGTTAGGTGGCTTTTTGATAATGGTCTGCGCTTAAATCCAATTAAGTCTAAATTTCAAATATTTCAATATAAAAATATGTTTATAGATCATTCTGCATTACTTTTTCATGATTTTTTATGTAATGGATCTTTGTGGAGAAATTAGAAATGTAAATAATTTTAATTACTTAGGTATCATTATTGATTCAAATTTAAATTGGGAATTACAATGTCAAACACTTTTAAGTAAATTAAAACGTATTGGTTGGAACTTGATTCAACTGAAATATATTTTACCTCACTCCTTAATGAAAATAGCATATTAGGCATTTTTTACTCACTCTTACAATACGGCATTGTAAGTTGGGGTGGGACTTATAAGTCTCATATTTTAAAATTACAGAATTATCATAAAATGATACTTAAGATTTTATTTGGTCATAATTATTCAATTGATTTTATGAATCCTCAACAAATTTATGTATTGAAAGTAATGATAAAGGTAATTATGGAGAAAAATATTCCTTTAAGCTTAACTAGCCATTATAAAACTAGATATGTTGCGACTAATGCGATTTCGATTCCAGTTTTGTACATACAAATTCTCTTCATCAATATTATTTTATTCCTAGAAGAATATATAATTCTGCTCATATATATATTAAAAACATTTCCCTTAAAGGAAATTGGCGGAGAGTTATAAAAAAATGGGTCTTTTCAAATAATGATTTTGATTCTTTTTTTCCTTTTCCATCATAATTTTATATTATTATTTTTTAATCCTCCTTTTAGATTTAGTTTTTAGTTTTAGTGTAAACACTACGAGCTTAGGCTCAGTGGTTACATTTTATTGTATTAACTGATTTTATTGCATTGTATTGTATTGTAATTATTATAAACTGATTGTATTATACAATAAAATAATTTAAATTAAATTAATTAAAAAAAAATCCATACTAAGAAAAATCCGAAAGACAGGAATTCTAGGTGATATACTGGGACTTTATTTAACTTCTTGTCGACTTGCCTCAGATTAAAATGATATCCATCTTCACCACTGGGGAACATTTATGGATACTTTAGACCCAAGTTTTCTTGCCCTTGACGTAGAAGCTCTTATACCCTTTGTTCAGATGTTTCCAGTGCCAGTATAAATTTTTCTGTTTTAGCTGCAGAGTTTCTCTGACCAGTATTCTTTCTTCCTCTTTCCTTTCCAGGCACATAAATTCTTGCCAGTCCTCTGGATGTTTGATATAAATTTTGAAATATCTTTAAAATAATTTCGCATGAAAACGCTTAGAATTAATACAGTAAAAATTCTTAATGAAAATTCCAAAAACATTTTTTAAAGGCTCACAATGGCCACTGCTAGTCTAAATAAGTATGCCACTGCTAGTCTAAATAATTTCTTAGTCACGTAATTTTACTTTAGATGTATACTTGATGTTATTGCAATTCCCACTCTTCTCTCGATGTCTTGAAGCAAAACTTGGGCATTAATCACTTTGTGTAATCTAGGAGTCGCCGATTTTACTATTGACATGCTCACCATTTCCTCAATACAGCACGGAGCTAAAGGACTGCTTCCTCTGTCGTCTTTCCACTCTTTCTCAACAGTCTGCTAACTCATTCGCAGTGCTCACCATCGAACCCTGCTACCCACTCCACGTGTGAACGAATGGTCTCAACCAACGTGAGCAATCGTGTACTTTAACTGGGAGCATGCAAATTAATTGCTGGACGATGTATCTCTGGACACCCATCGCAACATGAGGTTTCAGCATGATGGTGCGTCATCCCATTTTGCGCACTATCTTGGCGAAACATTTGGTGAACGATGGATTGGGCGTGGGGGTCCATTGGCGTGGCCACCAAGATCACCGGAATTAAACCCACTGGTTTTCTTTTTGTGGGGAGCATCTTTTATGAAACCCCGGTGGAGTCAGAAGCGGATCTTGTGCACAGTCGGTGGCAGCCGCTGAAAACATAAAAGAGATTCCAGTGCTACTCGACAGAGTGTACAACAACTTACACCGCAGATGCCAAACATGCATTGAGGTTGGAGGCCGTCAGTTTGAACAGCTACTGTAACTGCAGTGAAGGCTGCATGTGTTCACTTCTGTAACTCATCAGTTGTGCATTTCCGGACTAATGTTTATAGGACATAAAATGCTTAATATGATCACTTGTATAAGTACTATAAGTTTGTAACATTTTGACTGTTACACCCTGTATGTAGAAGCCTGACCTGGTCGTCCGAGTAAGCAACAGTCATCGCCACCTGAAATGCACAGCTGGCAGAAGAGATCGGATGGCCCCTCAGGTTAGAAATACAGGGTGAGTCAAAAGTCGTTGGACACCTTTCTATCTTGTATACAAATTTAGTTACACAAATACCAATATAGGGAATGAATACGAACTTGACTGCGCTATCTGATGGAGCACCTTTCATCATCTCAGACATGCAAATTAGGACACATCCAAATTCTATCTCGAAAACCGTAAGAGATACACAAAAAATTCCAAACAAAAGAAAAAAAAGTTCACCAAAATCCGATGAGTGGATCACCCACAATCCTCATTGCAAGCTCTGCAACAGGACAATTGGCTCTTCTACTGTTTGTTGATTACAGTCATCTGATACAACGTAAGTCTTTCTATCAATCCAGATAGTGTTCATTGTGATGCCCACTTGCACCATACAATAATTTCTCATTGCATTTCAACGATGCCTGGTTGTTGCATGATAATTTTGCCTCGCCTCATCAAAGCAGAGGATCATGTTGATCATTTCCTGGTTAGTGTATTGTGCCATCTTGCTTTGGTCTGATTTTTTCTCAACTTCAAGATGCCTTTTTATACCAATTGCACAGGAAACTGGTGACTTTATGGTAAATTGTGGAACTTTCCAGAACAGGATGAGGATGAAGCCTGAAATAATTTGCATGCTTGGCAAATGTTATTCAGAAGAAAAAGAAAACACTCGTTGGTTACTTCCGAGACTTGAACCCAGGATCTTTGGATTCTGTTGCTTTTGTTTCCTTCTATGGCCACTCATCCCTTGCCTTAATCTTGACAGGAATCAAGGTTTTAATGTTGCAGAGCTTGCAATGAGGATTGTGGGTGATCCCATCATCGGATTTTGGTGAACTTTTTTTTTGTTTTGTTTGGAATTTGCTGTTGAATAAATGTGCAATTGGAATTTTTTGTGTAATTCTTACGGTTATCGAGATAGAAGTTGGATGTGCCCTAATTTGCATATTTAGATGATGAAAGGTGCTCCATCAGATAGAGCACCCTCAAGTTCCTAGCAACATATCATTCCCTGTATTGGAATTTGCGTAACTACATTGGTATCCAAAATAGGAAGGTGTCCAACGACTTTTGACTCACCCTGTAAGTTGATTCCTGATATTCTAAAATCATTTCTACTCTCAACTCATCATCATAATATCAAACTGGCATCACTACTCCAACAAATCATTCCCGTTTTCTCCAGGTGGATGGAAACGGAAAAATAACGCGGGTTTCCAAAATAACTAGTAAGATTAATCACATTTTATGTAATCACTTATTTAAAGAAATTTAATCATAAAATTTTTTAAGAAAATGCAAAATTGATTTGTACAGGTATAAGATATAGCCAAAAGGATGGTGCTAGGCCCCATATCACGGACGAGGTTCTGCATTTTCTCCATGGCAAATAAAACAACAAGGTCTTCTCCAACGTTTCCCAAACCCCCTTCAACAACGGATTCAGCGGGCCACTGACCTTAACCCCTGTGACTTCTTTCTATGGGGGTTCCTTAAGGAGGAGGTGTTCAGCACGCGCCCCCGCACCATGGAGGAGGTTCATCAGGCAATCACCGAATCTTGTGCACTGGTTGACAGTGAGATGCCAGGCGCAGTGCTGCAGAACTTCACCCTCAGGCTTCGTGGTGTTGTACAGATGAATGGAGTACACATCGAGCATACACCCTCATGTATTGTAAGATCTACATGACATTCCTATGTTTATTAGTTCATGAATAATAAACCATTAAAATCGTCGTATTTCACTGAAGCACCCTGTATTTGTTTTTAAAACTATTTTCTGTAAATTGGCTTAATCTACTTTCTTGGCATTCTTATTACACTTTATTATTCAAAATGTACACGTTAAAGAAGTGATAATTTATGAATTTTAAAAGTTGTACAAGGGGGGGGGGGGAGGCATACCTTCTTGTAGTGGTGATAGTTTTAAGCATCCCATACAATGAAGAAATCATTGCATTATCTTATACAATTTTGTCTGTAAGATAATAAAAACATATCGCTTTAAAACAATTTGACAAAATACCTGAATGATAGGATAATTTAATACAGTATGTCCATATTTTAGAATTGTTAAGGGGAAAGAACAATAGTGCTTCTTGATCTCTAATTTATTATACATGTAGTAGAAAGCATAAACATAAGGAATAGTAAAAGCCTAACGGATACTGGATACTTACTCCGACGAAGGCAGTAGAAATGATACATGTTCGCAATAGTTTCACTTTCGGAAGCAGCATTCTATCAGAATTAGATAGCGGTTTTCAAGCTTTTTTCGGACACCTTTAGATAAAATATCACCATCCCTACAAGATTTGGTCAACTCGAAAAGAAAATATCAAACAGTTTCTTCCGTGCAGCCCCTTATCCCCCATCCTCGCTATGCCCCTGGGCGTTTATGTGGCTGAATAAATTTCTGTCTACAACACATTCTATCTGAAAAAGGGTTACGTGTCAATTCGTCGAGGGTCAATTCGTCGAGCGTCAGTTCGTCGGCGTCAATTCGTCGAGCGTCATTTCGTTGAGAGTGTCAGTTGGTCGGGC
>JAHWFO010107199.1:0-47580 GCA_023313115.1 Rhysida immarginata | reverse complement strand
AACTGGTTTTTCAGATGAACCTTTCATATTTTTCAAAAACCTCCATATTTTTATCCGGGAGTGTACCCCAAACGCCTTGACTTCGTAATAAACGCTATCATATTGCTATTCATGGGCCTATCTTTACGTTATTTATATTGATAACATTGGGAATGGATTATAATTTCTCCATAAATGAAGAAATTAATAGTAAAATAATTTCTTCACAGACATTCAACCTTATGAAATTGGTAGAGACTTTGCAATACCATAAAGGGAGGAGAGAATTTCCGAATGGATTCGCAATTTATTCCCGACTTTATCAAGGATACACTTTAGACAATAGACAATCGAACAGTGAAGTGTACATTTTTTCAGGTGGGACGTAAGCAGTGCTTACACATTTTCTCTCGCTTCCGGAATAAATTCCACATGAAAAATAATGAAATAAGCAAGAAGCCTGACTAATCCAAAAAAGGTCTTCCACGTTATGAAAAAACAAAAAATAGGATTGACGATTGTCAGGAGAGTGGGAGTGGGGAGGTGAAGAGTGGTATTACATCTTTTAATAATCCAGGAAGGAAACGTAGCCAATGTCTTCGAAGTTGACAACAATATTATGCCTCGGTTTTCTATACTTTGTATGCCATTTCATTTCCAACCGGTTTTTCAGTTTTCCAGACACCATGTCATTGTCATGGCTCTTCATCGTCTGCACCATATTCATCAGGAGATCTTGGACACACTTTCTAATAAGAGTCATGTTCAGATCCGAGTGGATGTAATGATTTTTTACGGTCCTTCTTCCAAGCAGCGCAATGGTCATCAGGGTTACATTCTCGAATGAATGGATTTCAATCGACAATCGAACAGTGAAGTGTACATTTGTTAGGATGGGACGAAAGCAGTGCTTTCACAAAGCTCATCCAACCAGAATAAACTCCAAATGAAATACACTGAGGTAGTCAAGAAGCCTAACCAACCCAAGCGGTCTTCCATATTATACAAAAAAGAAAATAAGATTGACGATTGTCAGAAACAAAATACAAACGAAATAAAAAAAACACAAGGAGAAAGAAAATTATCACATCTTCCAGTAGTCCGGGAAAAAGACGTTGCTAATATCTCCAAAATTGACGTCAAGAACGTGCCTCGGTTTACGATACTTCGTTTGCCAGTTCATATTCAATGAGTTCTTCAGTATTCCATTCAAAAGTTTATTGTCGTGAAACTTCGTCTTCTGTATCATTATCAAAAAAAAGATCCTGTATAAACTTTCCGATATGGGTCATGTTTAAATCCATGTAGATGGATTGGTTTTTCACCATCCTTCTGTCCAGCTGAGCAATGGTCCTCAGGGTAACATTCTGGAATAAATGTAGTTCACTCCATCTGGTTTTACAGATAGTCGCCCACGCAGGCATGCCATAGAGGAGTATGGTCCGGATAATCCATTTCTACAGAAGTACAATACTCATTTCCAAAAAAATGGGAAAGTGCAAAATATATAGAAAAAACAAAAAGGGATGATGTAACAAAACTTTCTCGCGATTACAAAATAGTAGATACGTTTATGAAATGATATAAATATACTGTGTGCACCAAAACCTTTTGTATCGTGGCCGGGACGTTCATTTTGAATGGGGGTGTTGCAACACGTTCCAAAATACGAGTAGGGACATACGTTGTAGAAAGCGCCGTTAGTAATGGAACCTCCGAATTGTTCGGGAATAATCTAGAATGATGACGTCGTACTACATTCCGTATAAATAACAGTTGCCATCCGTCGTTCAAGTAACTTATTCGGAACGATGGGTCGAGGCAAGCCAGTTAGCGAAGATCTTCGTGTTCGAATCATTCAAGAATTCACAAACAACTTTTCTCAATGTGCAATAGCCAGAAGATTTAACCTGTCATCATCTACAGTACATAATATTATCAAGCGCTGCCGAGATAGTGGTGAGATCACAGTACGGAAAGGCCAAGGTAGAAAACCTATAATGAATGCTCGAGCTCTTCGCATCCTCCGACGTCACTGCGTCACGCATAGGAATGGTGCGTTTACGGACATAGCCATGTGGGCCCGCGATTTCTTCGGGAAGCCATTATTGTTGAACACTGTACGCCAGTGCATCCACAAATGCAAACTTAAGTTATATGGGCTCGCTGTCTGATATGGGCTCGAGTCCATCGCAATTGGTCCCAAGCACGCTGGAAGAACATACTGTGGTCCGATGAATCAATCTTTACGATTGTTTACGGAAATAATGGACGCCGTACACTCCGGACCAATGACGAAAAGGATATTCCCGCGTGCTACAGGCGTTCGGTACAAAAACCACCGTCTGTCATGGTCTGGGGCTGTATTAGTGGCCATGGAATGGGAGACTTGCACATCTGCAATGGCACCGTCAATGCTGAAGCGTATATACAGTTCCTGGAGCAAGCTATGGTGCCATCTAGAGGCGCCTGTTTGGACGACGTCAGTGTATATTTCAACAAGACAACGTCAGACCGCATGCGGCGCGCATAACTTCTGCATGGCTATGTCGGCAGCGCAATCGTATGCTGGATTGGCCCCCTTGCAGCCCGGATCTGTAGCCTATAGAAAACGTTTGGCGTATTATTAAAAGAAAACTACGACAGCGACGACCCCAGGCAGTTGAACAGCTGAAAACCTATATCCAACAGGAATGGGACAGAATTCCGGTTACGGTTTTAGAAAGATTGGTGTCATCGATGCCCAGAAGATTACAGTGTGTCATCAAGAGGAGAGGTGACGCCACACTGTGGTAAACGCCGTGCTGTCCCAACTTATTGGAAATAAGTATTGTAGCTTGATGTCAATGCTGAGGGCGCTGTTGCGACCCATGAGAGCTATGATACTGTACTTAGCCCTTTTCGCTTTGTTCAGAGCATAGGACATATGCCGGTTCCATGAGAATCTTGAGTCAATGATATCTCCCAGGTACTTGTAGTTGTCCACCCAGTCCAGTTTCTTATTGAACAGAACAAGAGAATCTGGGGGACGCTTGAGCTTCCTATTGAAGTATAAAGCCTTCTACTTTCCGACGTTAAGGTTCAACTTGCGGCAGTTAAATCAGTCTTCGAACTGCTTCAAGACGCACTGCAGCCGAGTGGTAACGTGAGCCGGCTGGTGTGCCCAAATCATAATGGCAGTATCATCCGCATAAAAATACAGATTACAATTATCGGGTTTCGGGAAATCATGTACATATGCACGCCATGGGTAAGGTCAACAGGAGCTGACGAATTGTGCTCCACGAGCTGATGCCCGCGTGAGCACAACAACGTGTGAAGGTGTGTTGTCAATGGCTGGGAAAAATCGAGGTTCTATCTCTTTTAGTAAGACCTTTAGTTCAAATCCATAACACATAGTTTTTGTGATGTGGAATTTCTCCATAGACGGTTTTTGTGAATGCGGAATTTCTCCGCCGACAGTTTTATGATTATGGTATTTCTCTGTAGATGCTTTAGTGATGACCATATTTACCGTTAAGTCGTTTTCTCTTACGTGTAATTAAATAGCACAGGCCCGAGGACAGAACCCTGAGGGACACCGGCCTTAACAACATGGGGCGTGGAAAGATTTTCTTCAGCTTTGGCTTGATAGGATCTGCCGTTAAGAAAGGATTTCACCAACAAAATCAAATCGGCAGGGAACCCGTCTCTGATCATTTTGTAGACAAGGCCCTCATGCCACACCTGGTCAAAAGCTTTATTGACATCGAGAAATACCACCCCACAGTACCTGGAGAGGTTCAGGGAAGTGCTCAGGTCTTCAATGAACCTTCATATCTGCATTGGACAAGAGTGAGCAGCACGAAAGCCAAACCGCTTTTCCCGAAAAAAGGTCATTTGCTAGACAGCGCTCTTGGAATCTGATGGGAATCGTTTTCTCCAACACTTTGGACATCGTGGGTAGCAGGCTAATAGGTCGGTAACTCGCAGGAATCGCAGGATTTTCCCCCTGCTTTGGGATACTCAACACAATAGATTGCTTTCAAGCCACAGGGAAGTAAGAAAATTTCCAGCAGACGTTAATGATATTAGTGAGATAGTCAATAAAGTTCTTCGGGAGATTTATAAGGGCGTTATTACTCACCTTGTCTCTTCCTGGAGCCTTCTTCTTTTTCAGTTTACTGATGATGTTGGCGATCTCTCCAGCCTCGATGCTGTTCTTCATTAAATACTGCGGGACTTCATCAAAGTTGACAATACCTTCTTCCACACGCTGAGACATGATTTGGCTCTCGGCCTTATCGTTGGTAGGAGTAACAAACTGCATTTCCAGTGAATCTGCAATTACTTGGGCCTTGTCCTGATCAGTTTGCACATAGTCACCTTGTGGTGTACAGAGTGGAGGGAGCGTAACATTCTTCTTCTTCTGTAAAGCTCTGACCATACTCCAAATGGAATTGCACACTAGTAATTTATTGTCGATGCTGAGGGCGCTGTTTCTACCCAGGAGAGCTATGAGACTGTACTTAGCCTTTTTCGCTTTGTTCAGAGCGTAAGTTACGTGATGATTCCAGGAGAGTCTTGAGTCGATGATAACGCCAAGGTACTTGTAGTTGTCAACCCATTCGAGTTTCTTTTTGAATAGCACAAGAGAATCCGGGGTACGTTTAAGCTTTTTGTTGAAGTACGCAGCTTTGCATTTTCCGACGTTAAGGTTCAATTTCCAGCAATTAAACCAGTCTTCAAATTTTTTTCAAGGCGCTCTGCAGACGAGTGATTGTGTGAGATGGCTGTGCGCTCATGCCTTGATAGCAGTATCATCAGCATACAATTATAAATTACATTTCTTGGGATTTGGGAAATCGTGCACAAAATAATTAAAGAAAACGGGCCCGAGGACAGAACCATGTGGGACACCTGCCTTTACCTTGCGGGGCGTGGAGAAATTTTCGCCAACTCTGGCCTCGATAGAACTTCTTAGAAATATAACCATGAACTAAGAAATTAATTAAAATTTTCAAAAATTTGAGAATAAATTCCGTCAAAATTACTACTACTAAATTTTACATTGCGTTGTGTTTCAAAAGGATATTCATTATTAGATTTAACATTAATTTTTTCACCATTGTTCAAGGGAATTCAAAACAAACGTTAAACATTGATTTCATTTAAAGCAAATGAAAAAATTGCTCTCACAGACAAGAAATCGCGGTCATTTCTCAGCAAAAGTTCCGGTTAAAGGGGAAGCTTAACCGCATTCTTCCATGTCACTCACCCACAGCTACAAGACTCTTGGATCAAGAAGTTCCATTGCGTTCTCTCTGATTCCGATGAAAAGCTTACCAACATGACAAAATGCCAATCTTCCAGGGATATAATTAATAAGGCGCTTCAAGACGACTAGGCGTCCATGATAAGATTAAAACTGTTGTTGAACCAACCCATGGTTGACAGGCCTCAAAATCAATCCATTGGAATTAAATGAATCGTTCTGGATTGATGGGAGAGCGTTCATCTGCTACTATTCAGCAGTGGCTTCGCTGAGGATCGGGATCGTGAGGTGCTACTATTAAGTCAACTTGGCTGCATTTGAACCAGAATTATAGCAATTATGCGAGTCCTCCTGATAGCTACCTTTATTTAATGGGAAAAACGAATCTAGTCACTTTTACTGAAAAAAAACTGCGATGTCAGATTGTTGCCTCCTTACACAACAACTAAGATGAAGATTATCAGGTTCTAAAGTGAAAAAATAAAATAAAATCTTATTCAGGAAATATCGGACAAAATATAAAATATCATATGCATTAAAATATCAAGCAAAACTATAACTGACGGGACTGCCGTCACAACGCTCTCTAACTTAATCCATTATGCTTCATCGCACCCTTCTACCCATAAAAATGCCTCCTTCTGATTCTTTATTGATCGTGCTCTTAAGCTGTTCCTCTTTTCTTATTCTCGTGCCTCTGAAATCCACACCCTTACCTTAAAAAATGGCTACTATTCTTCCGCCTTTTCCCGTTTACTTCGTCGCAGAAAGCTCGGTTTCCTAAACCCTAAATCTTCAGACCTAATATCGCCCAAGAAATTGGTATCCTTACTCTTTCTTGGTCCCCACTTCTCTCGTTTAACTAATTTCCCTTCTTCGTTTGGTCTCCAGATTTCCTTCCGTTCTCCCACCCCCTGTTTACGTACCTTAAACTCTTCCACCCGTTTTAAAACCTTTAACTTTTCCCGTTCCGGAGTATATCGTTTAAACTGCGAATTTTGCGACAAGTTTTATATTGGTTTGTTATCCCGCTACTTCACTGTCCATTTTAAAAAGCATATGGCCTCTTACCAAAAGAAAGATGACAAATCCCATTATGCTAAACACCTCGCCGTTACTGGACATGCACCAAAGAAACACGAAGAAGTGATGTCCGTTCTCCATTGTTGTAAAGACCCATTCAAGACTGCAATTCTGGAATCAATAGAAATTTTTAAAGCCAAGAACTCCTCGCCAGATCTCCTCCTTAATAATTATTGTCAAACCGATTTCAACATATTTCCTTTTTTTAATTCTGTATCAGATTTACTGTAGTTTTTTAATTAGTTTATTTATCTTTTTTCTTATATATCAATTTTCTTGATTAAGTTATGATTTTAAATTTTATTTTTTTCTATATTAGTTTGTTAATTGCTTTCCACTATATATTTTTTAATTTTGTTTTCATCCAGTTAGTATGTTTCTAAACAGGTGGTGGCCTTACAGTATAACAGAGGGTCATCGGGAGTTCCAACTAGTTTCGCCATTTATTCCCGGCTTTGTCAAGGATCCGGGAATGACGTGGCGGATATAAATGGCGGGAATCCCGCCAATCCCTTGACAAAGCCGGGAATAAATGGCGAAACTAGTTGGAACTCCTGATGTCCCTCTGTTATACTGTAAGGCCACCACCTGTTTAGTTAATAGGAACAGTATTATGACCCATCCTTCCACCGATAGTATGTTTCTACCCCTTTATTGTAGCCACTTTCTGACCCTATATTGAAGCCACTTTCTGACCCTTTATTGTAGCCACTTTCTGACCCTTTATTGTAGCCACTTTCTGACCCTTTATTGTAGCCATTCTGTTACCCGATTTATTTTACTTTCTACTTTTTTCAGTAATTGTACCTAGACTGTATTACTCATTGAATTTGTCATGCCATAGGTTGTATTTTATCCAGTCATTTATTTCCTTTGTACCAAATTTCTGTATGTAAGGGCGTGAAGCTTCTAGTCTGTATCCTTGATAAAGCCGGAAATAAATGGCGAAACTACTCGCAAAGTAGCAATCTTCAGTATGAATCGAGTAAACATAGATGTGTAACAGGTATATATATGAAACTTAAACCAATCGGAGGAAAATCATAATTTACAATACTCATTTCCAAAAAAGTTGGGACAGTGCAACATATAAGAAGAACTCCAACACATTTGTTTGGATTATTGTATTGCCGTTTATTTCAACGCATTACAATACATAAACGATAAATTAGGCATGGGATCACATATCTTTCATCGGTTTCTGTACCGAACGCCTGTAGCACGCGGGAATATCCTTTTCGTATTTGGTCCGTAGTGTACGGCGTCCATTATTTCCATAAACAATCGTAAAGGTTGATTTATCGGACCACAATATCTTCTTTCAGCGTGCTTGGGACCAATTGCGATGGGCTCGAGCCCATATCAGACAGCGACGTTGCTGTCGTTTGATGATGTATGGCTTCCGTTGTGCACAGTATAACTTAAGTTTGCACTTGTGGATGCACCGGCGTACAGTATTCAGCGATAATGGCTTCCCGAAGAAATCGCGGGCCCACGTGGCTATGTCCGTAATCGCAGCATTCCTATGCGTGACGCAGTGACGTCGGAGGATCCAAAGAGCTCGAGCATTCAGAATAGGTTTTCTACCTTGGCCTTTCCGAACTGTGATCTCACCACTATCTCGGTAGCGCTTGATAATATTATGTACTGTAGATGATGACAGGTTAAATCTTCTGGCTATTGCACGCTGAGAAACGTTGTTTGTGAATTTTTGAATGATTCGAACACGAAGATCTTTGCTAACTGGCTTGCCTCGACCCATCGTTCCGAATAAGTTACCTGAACGGATGGCAACTGTTATTTATACGGAATGTAGTACGACGTCATTATTCTAGATTATTCCCGAACAATTCGGAAGGTTCCACTACTAACGGCGCTTTCTACAACGTATGTCCTTACTATTTTGGAACGTGTTGCAACACCCCCATTCAAAATGAACGTCCCGGCCACGATACAAAATGTTTTGGTGCACACAGTATATTTATGTCATTTCATAAACGTATCTGCTATTTTGTATTCGCGAGAAAGTTTTGTTACATCATCCTTTTTTGTTTTTTCTATATATTTTGCAATGTCCCAACTTTTTTGGAAATGAGTATTGTACAAAGAAACAGCAAAATTAGGATTGGTTTAAAGACGCGGACCTAGGAGAGAACTCCTAGTCAGCACAATTATTTAACAAATTGAAGTAAGGTCTTCCACGCTGTCAGATCTAAAGGTCCACCATCTTGGTTCAATAAATTTTCACCCTGGTTCTTCAAGAATTCCATGGATTCAAGGAAATTCAGTTTCTTGTTATTGTCCACAACATGTAAAAACCTAATGTTTTCTTTCTTTAGTTCATGTCCGGTTTTCAATATGTGGTCAGCAAAAGCTGACTTCTCAGGCCTGCAGTTCTCAACATAGTCGAAATGGTCCTTAGTTCCTGTTTTAATCTTTCTACGGGTCTATCCAATATATTTTTTGTCACAGTTCCCACATTCGATCTCGTAAATTCCTGATCGTTCAGTTCTCATTATAGGGTCTTTTGTACTTCCTAGGAACTTTTTGAGTGTGTGATCACTTCTATATGCAACTTGAAAGTTGTACTTATTGCATATCCTCTCCATGCCTTTGGTCAGGTTTCTATTGTAGGGTAGACAAAAAAAATTTTCATCTTTCTTAATATTCGGGTCATTGAGGGTCGTGTAGAGTGCCAGCCTCCTCTTGAAATTATGCTTCTTAATGAGCTTGTCGACCAATTCCATACTGCGGGACCTGTGACAAAAAATATATTGCGCAGACCCGTAGAAAGATTGAAATAAGAACAGTGGAACATTTCGACTATGTTAAGAAGTGCAGGACTGAGAAGTCAGCTTTTGCTGACCACATATTGAAAACCAGACATAAACTAAAGAAAGAAAACACTAGGATTTTACATGTTGTGGACAATAACAAGAGACTGAATTTCCTTAAATCCATGAAAATCTTGAAGAACCAGGGTATAAATTTATTGAACCAAGATGATGGAACTTTAGATCTGACAGCGTGGAAAACCTTACTTCAATTTGTTAAATAATTGTGCTGACTAGGAGTTCTCTCCTAGGTCCGCGTCTTTAACACAATCCTAACTTTGCTGTTTCTTCGTAAATTATGATTTTCCTCCGAATGGCTTAAGTTTTCTACATATACCTTTACACATCTATGTTTACTCGACTGGACACACGGCTGCTACTGCGCGACGATTCTACCACTCGATGGACGACGACGTACCTATATGCACGACTTTCAGTGCATCGGTGGAATCTCCAGGAATAACAAGGTAGGACTTTTTTAAGTATTTAAACTGAGTCGTTTTGAGTAGGTGCGTCCTTCTAAGGACGGCAAAACCCAGCACCACACCTGCTTCATGATGACATCAGGCGCTGCGTCAAAATCTCCTTCATGTACTGATAAATATGCTGATGGTAAAGTGTTACCCTGTGAACTGGACTACAAAGATGCGTGTAATGATCCGAGATTTCTGGCATTTGACATTATTATTAACGGACAACTTGAGGCATTACGTACTGAACTGAACAACTAATATCTAGAGTTAGAATCAAGGGTGGAAGCGCTGTCTAAGGAACTTGTTAGTAAAATTGAGGGTTTAAAAAGTGATGTTCAGAGTGCTAGTTTAGAGACTGCCAATGGCGTTGCTAACCTTGGCAATATTATCAAGGAATTTATGGGCTCTCCCAGTACTTCTGAGGGCTTGAACATCGACGTTAAGATTGGGCTTTGCTCCTAACAAGACTGGAAGCTCTTCAGGGATATCCTTGGAGAAAACAGCATTCCATATAAGAAGGTTATTGACATCGAGGATATCAATGCAAATATCAATTCTATTACTCGTGTTATCAATGATGCTACAGCTTCCAGTACTTCCACTACTGATTGAAAGCGTCCTGAACATCTGGACCTCTGTAGTTACATCAGGCCTCTCATACTCGAAAGAAATTCCTATAGAAGGTTATGGCAGCGTAAACGACTTCCCTTCTTCAAGACGAAATAAAACAGGCTAGCTCGCTTGGTCCAGTAAAACGTTAAATCATCACGTAATCAAAGATGGAGCGAAAAGCTAAAGTCCCTGTCAATCCAGGACAACTCGCTCTGGGGTATTGTAAGGGCTTTAAAAGAAAAAAGACCCATCAACTTGCCGCCGCTGCTTACCGCAAATGGCACTGCTGTCACGGGTGATCAAGATAAAGCTCAACTGATTGCCGAATCCCTGGTTAAACAATTTACCACTCCTGGTGAGGACAACCCGGATAATTTCCCAAATATTCGTCTTGTCAAGGATGGATATATCGCATACGAGCTCACTCATCCTACTTCTACCTGTGAGGACATTATTGGTGTTCACGAAATCTCCGGTGTCATCAAGCATCTTAAAAGCAGGAAAGCAGCAGGTATTGATTCCATCACAACTATCACTCTCAAGAACTTACCTCCTAATGTTGTTGCGATTATTACCAGGGCCATGAATGACTGCTGGAGACATGGTTACTTTCCTGTCAAGTGGTAAGAGTCTGTTATCGTTGCCATACCAAAGCCTGGTTTAAACCCTGCTCTCCCTGTCAGCTATAGGCCTAATAGCTTGTTACCTATGCTATCAAAAGTGGCATTCTTAAGAGCTTTAACGACTTCTGTGTGGCTAACAATCTTGTTCGTGAAGAGCAATTAGGATTTCGACCAGGTCACTCCTGCCAACTCCAGATCTGGAGGCTTGTTGCAGATTTAAACACTCCTCTTAACTGCGCTAAATATGGTGGTCTTGTGTTTTTGGATGTCCGAAAAACTTTTGATTAGATGCTTTCTGTCGAACAGGATATTTCGCGTAAAGGTTGGCTGCTCCATGTCAAACCCGTATGACGTCAAAGCTGGTGTTCCCCAGGGTTCTTCAACTTTTTCATCCATGACTTCCCAACATATACAAAATGCAAGCTGTATTTGTTCGCTGACGACGCGTCCATCATGACCAATGACCGCGTTCCCGCTCATGTCATATCTCGATTGCAGAATGCCTTACATAAGTGCGAGAAATGGTTTGCTAAGTGGAGACTGAATCTAAATGTTGTCAAATGCAAGGCAATGTTTATTACAAAGAAAATTCGGAAACCCTCGAGTCCTCTCTTCCTTTCTGGTAAACAGGTCGAATGGGTAAAACATTACAAATACCTCGGAGTGGTAATAGATGCCAAGCTAAATTGGGGCGACCATGTCTCCTACGCCATCAACAAGGCAAAGAAGGCAAAGTTCAGTCTGGTAGCTCTTCCGGGACGGAACAGCGCGCTTGGATTGGACTGCAAACTATTGCTATATAGGACGGTAATCCGAACTATCTTACTTAAATGTATGCCTGCCTGGGCTACAATATGTAAGTCCAGATGGAAGGACCTCCAAACCTTCCAAAACGTTACCTTGAGGACCATTGCCCGACTTGACAGGAAAGTTGCAACGAATACTACTATTGCCGACGATTTTGAGATACCTCCCATTGGAAATCACGTCCAGGAATTGTGTGAAAAAGCTGCTTCCGAAGATGAAGGACCATCCCAATCCTCTGGTTGCAGGTATTCTTGAGCTCACGCTTACCTTCAGAAGCCTTCTTAGACATCGCAAGCCGCGTCACATCCTGGTCATCAATTTTGATGACATCCAAAAGGCGATATTTCCCGAATATTGGATCTCCTAGCTCCTCGCGTCTCTTGTCCCTCGTCAATCAACAATCAACACTATCGTCCCTCCATCTTATCCTCTGGATGATTTAACTAGGTTTCATCTGGTTTCTTGCCTAGTTCAGTGTACTTCCCGTGGTTACTTTCTGGACGAGTAGGGCAGTGAAAGCGATGCTTTCGGACCACTCGTTTCGTTTTACCTGCACTGTTCGCTTGTCGATTGATATGTTTACTCGATTCATACTGAAGATGGCTACTTTGTAGCCGAAATGTACATTTATGATGTTCAATAAACTCATTTTGTGGAAAAGTGGTATCCACAGTCTCTCGATTCCATTAAGTTTTTGCTTAGCATTGGGGGTAGGCAAGTTATATGTGCTCAACTATGTTGACAAAAAGATTATTTTGGCTGTTCTGATGAGAATTTTTGTCTTATTAATAATAACTAATCTATTTGGTTAATAATGTAACATAAATGGTGCACAATATCTATATAATTATATGCGTGATCAAGAGATAAGCTGATGCAGCGGTCGTTATGGTGTGATGCGGAAGTGATTTACAGGTGTTAGTGGAAGCTATTTTCGTTTGACTGCTCGAAAGGTTACAAGTCCCATTTTTGTGTATATAAAGTAATCAATGACAATTATGCCAAACCAATCGACATTTTTTTTTAATCCATCCATATATATCATTGTATATATATATATATAATCGGCTAATGTCAGCGCTATGTTGCCAAGTTTACGTATACATAGTTTGTATCAGTATTGTTTGATGGCATTTTTATAACGTAGTAACTGTCATCGCTATGTTGCCAAGGTTAAGTATTAATTGTTTTCATCATCATTGTTTGATGCCGTTTATTATCATTTATATATTATTAACTAGCTGATATGCCCGTCGTTGGTTGGTCTGTTTGTTTGAAGAAATTTTGCAGTATCTGAATTTAAATATAAATAGTAACACATAAGAATTCCTTAATAAAGTAAATATTTATTTTGGAAAAACGAAAAGAATTCTTTCAAATTTTTGCATTGGAGTTTTGTGTCCAGTTAGGTTTGCCCAGGAAAATTCGATTTTCCATCCTTAACATTTTAGAATATCAAAGAAAGGGTATGAGTACTGAATTAGTTCTGTCTGTATTACAAAATACTTCTGTTTACTGCCTCATCAACACGTAGTTGTTTCAATAGTGTTGTATTCAGTCACATACCGTGGAATCATGTCCCGGATGCGGTTGATTATATGAACAGTATCAGTTTAAGGAGCAAGGTTTGCCCTTTCACACAATCAGTTGAGATCTTTAAAATTTCCTGATATGTTTAGATAAACATTATCTATAACTTCTCTAAAGGAAGTTACTATATTACAAAAACTATATGAAAAATAAATTTTCTCCATTTATTAGCTCATTAGGAAAAGTACCTTTACCTTTTTCGCAAAACCTTGAGCAGCTGCATGCCCTAGAAGTTGCATTCTCTTATTTGTTTTAGCATAATTTCTTACATCTCCGCGAAGATTTTAATAAAAAAAGAAATAATACTGATGTTTAATTATTGATTTATTTATCTATGATTTTTATAACTGTCCCCCTTAAAACGTGAATCATTAAGGTAAGCATCGTAGCATTGGCACTGAAAAGTCACCTGATCTTCTTGGTCGAACCAACAATGTAACCTACATTGTTTCCATTTTGGATTTTAGCAATCAATATTTTTTCGTTTATTAAAAACAATGAAGGTTACATCTTTGCTTGGACTAAGATGGTCATGTGATTTTTCAGTGCCAGGGCAACGCCTCCTATAAAGAAAGCCTCGGCACTGAAACGTCATACATTGTTACATCATTATAAGTCGACCAAATTTAGGGCTTATTATTGGTAGAAGTACGATTAACAAAGGACGAAGTAAGATGATGTAACTATGTATGACGTTTCAGTGCGGAGGTTTCTTTATAGGAGGCATTGGCCGGGGCCGGCTACGGCATGTATTAATTGCATCAACCATTGTCGAAGCAACATACAAACACAATTAAAGCAAACGCGGCGGGCTAATTGTTCACATATGCAAGCAAACAAACATAAACCAAGTCTGTTTCATATAAACGGGTGATCCAAATCTGTATTACATTTTTCTACATTGCTAACGACATTTTCAGTGGTTGTGCTGCCTCGTGATTCTTAAGAAAGCTATGAATTGCTGGAAAGGGATAGATCCAATACATACAAAAAAACAATGTGCAGTGCGCGTCGCATGGCCCTTTCAATGCACAAACAGGGAGGACCACAATAACCCTTTTGGACGGATATTAAGGCCCTGTAGGTCCAGGCACCCCCTGCGGACATGACTTGTGCTCCTAAGAATGGATAACAGCATCTTAAAAAGCATTATTTTCAACCCTGGGATCCAATTCCAGGCCTATGGTGCGATGTCTTTTCGTCCTGCCAGAACTACGCTATGTCTAGATGCGGGCTAGTTGCGTCACCGCACAACAACAGCACTCTCTATTCTAAACACACCATAAGTTTGTTCACCAATGCCATGGCGGGTGACGTGGCATTAACTGCAGTAATTGTCCTCTTGACATCATTAGCAGTTATACTGTAATGTAGTCAGTAGATTTTAAAACGTCACTCACCAACTCGACGTAAAGCACTTTTCCGGAAATAAGAAATCCACAAAGCTGCGTCAAATACCTGGACAATTATATCACGCTGGCAAACCATGTCGCTTATACAGGGTGAGTCAAAAGTCGCAGTACACCCTGTTTTTTTCGAAAACCTTGCAGGAATTCGAAAATCTGAATATTCCAGTAAGGTATGGGTGAGGTGGTTTATCTTTTACAGTAAGTACCGAACATGGCTGTCATCTTGAAATCGGCCATCCTGAATCTAAGTGAATTTTTTAAATGGAAAGGGGCTCTTCTGATATATCAAACAACATCAGCATTTTCTGAGAATTTTCTGTAATTATTTTAAATAATAGTTAATAAATAAAAATGAAAAATATAATAATAATTAACAATATAAATAATAAGTAAAATCAAAATAAAACTAGAAATATAAAATAGAATAAAAAGCTGACGTTTCGAACAGAGAATATCCTTTATCAAAGCAAAAAGGATAATTCTCTAAAGGCAATTAGAATATCAGAGAATTATCCTGGAGTTATGAAAAAAATACTCGACAATCAATCAGTCGACAATCGAACACTGCAGGTAAAACGAAACGAGTGGTCCGAAAGCAACGCTTTCACTGCTATACTCGTCCAGAAAGTAACCACGGGAAGTACACTGAAATAGGCAAGAAGCCAGGTGAAACCTAGTTAACTCATCCAGAGGATAACATGGAGTCCTTTCCTATCAGGACGATAGTGATGATTGTTCATTCGGAGGGGCAAGGGACACGAGGAGCTAGGAGATCCAATAATCGGGAAATATGGCCTTTTGGATGTCGTCGAAATTGATGTCCAGGATGTGACGCGGCCTGCGATGTCTAAGAAGGCTTCTGAAGGTAAGCGAGTGCTCAAGAATACCAGCAACTAGAGGATTCGGATGGTCCTTCATCTTCGGAAGCAGCTTTTTCATCAATTCCTGGAGGTGATTCCCAATGGGAGGTATCTCAAAATCGTCGGCAATAGAAGTATTTGTTGCAACTCTCCTGTCAATTTGAGCAATGGTCCTCAACGTAACGTTTTGGAAGGGTTGGAGATCCTTCCATCTGGACTTACATATTTAAAGTTTCGTGACGTCACTTCCGGAAATCTATCTTGGTACAGACGCTGAGCAAATTTTAACTTAGTGCTTTAACTTTTTAACGGAGCCTCAGATCGAAAAACGCGACTAGACTTTTTTGCTCAGAATTTACCCTTTACCTGATTTTTCATATTGGCACGACCTTTTAGAATCACACTGGCCGATACCGATATTCCTTACCGATACCGAACTTTAAAGTGCTATAACTTTTTAACAGAGCCACAGACGAAAAACGCGACTAGACTTTTTCGCTCAGAGTTTCATCCTCTATATATCTTTAAATTTGTGAAACGTCGTCCATTTACACCCTGTATAGTGCGTTAATTTCTACCAATATTAATCCCTAAATTGAACTGCTTGAGGATGATCTAACAATGTATACAGTTTTTGTCTGCAGATCTTCTCTATAGGTGGTGTTGAGTGAGGCGACTACATTTTATTCAGACTATGGTCAAAATCCATGGCATTTGATATTATCATTAACGAACAACTTGAGGCATTACGTACTGAACTGAACAATAAGTACCTACAGTTAGAATCGAGGGTGGAAGCACTGTCCAAGGAAATTGGTAGTAAAATTGACAATTTAAAAAAGGATGTTCAAAGTGCAAGTTTACAGAATGCCAATTGCCTGGCTAACCTTGGCAATATTATCAAGGACTTTATGGGCTCTCCTAGTAATTCTGATTCACCCATGATAGTGGTAAATCCTAAAAACGTTTCTACTTGCCTGGAAGTGGCCAATGAAGGAAACGCCTCATTACGAGCTTGCAATAAAAGAAGGCATGAAAATGATTCTGCCGACAGTGATGGAGGGGACTGGCGTATTGTCCAGAAAAAAAGGAACAAAGGTGGTGTTAGGATAGACAACATCCAGGCCACTGTTAATATCGACGATAGTGTCTCTGTGGCCCTACGAAGTAACAAAACTAAGCTTAGTCATCCCCAAAACAATGTCGTCCATGGAAAGGAAGCTGTTTACATTCCTCCGATTATTATTCGTCATCATGGGAAGCCAATCAAGGAAATTCTAGACGAGATTAAAAACCACGTGGCTCTGGATAAAATTACTACCCACACGGGACGTTCAGACACCATTAAAGTCAAATGTCATGACGAAGAAACGCACAAATCTCTAGTTTCTGGGATCAAAAGGAATGGTGTTCTTAAAATCCAACACCACCAACTAAAATCTGAAAAGCTAAACATAATAAGTTCTTCTTAAATCTGAAACGTATCGGTCCACTTGCTGTAGTAGTTGAATTATTTAGGGGTAACAAAAGGCCATTGCAATGTTACAATTGCTTAAGTTTTGGGCACGTGTCTCAGGGTTGCACCGAGTCACCACGTTGCAACAAGTGCGCAGGCGATCATCATTCAAGGAACTGTAGGAATAAAAAAGGTAAAGACCCGCCTAAATGTATTCGCTGTAAAGGCCAGCACACAAGCAGCTATACAAAATGCCCCAAATACCCACAAGTCAATAGGAATAGAAATTCTAAGGTAGTTGAAAGTAGATCTTTCACTTCCGTTGCCTCTGCTTCAGTTGGTAAGGGAGCTGTTGACCACAAAGAACTGGCTAAAATTCAAAGATTTCTGGGTAACTTAATGAATATGCTGAGAGAATGTGACAACGATTTGCCACAGACTACTCCAGTTGACAGCAGGAAATAATCATGATTAGACATCCGTATAAAGTACTAAAGCAAGGAAAACTACGATGCACTATCTGGAATGCAAGGAGGATCCCTCGCATGTGTCATGAGTTCTATGACTTCCTCACAAGTTGGAATATCGACTTATCCTTTTTGTGCGAGACTCACCTCAAGCAAAGCAGATCTTTCACCCTGCCAGGTTATTATATATACAGAAAAGATAGGACCCCTAAAAAAACTACTGATCCAGGCTCTGGAGGGGCAGCTATTGTTATCAGAAAAGGCATTGATCATACTAAAATCGTCACTCCAGACTTAGTAAAAATGGAAGCAGTATCCATTATCCTTAAAGATGTTGACGTTGGTGAGGTCAAGTTTACTTCCGTATATAACCCTCCAAGGCACAAACTCGATCCTCGCGACCTCGATAAGCTTTTGTCCGGACCCATTCCAGTAGTTATGGCAGGTGATTTAAATGCGAAGCACCCTCACTGGAATTCTAGATGCACAAATCAGAGCGGCTCAGTACCTTATAGATACATGTTAGACCAGATTGACACTTCTATCGTCGGTCCCCTTGAAGATACATACTACTGTGATCACTTAACTGTCAGTGATGTGCTTGACATAGCTGTTTTTGCTTAAGGGGTTTTTCACACCATACAACATATACACAGTGAATGCCTTATCATCTGACCACCTCCCTGTTGCTTTAAATTTCGAGGATATAAATATCGATCTGAGGGTAAATCTTCATTAAAGCAGGACTGCAAATTGTTCAGGGAACTTCTAAAAGATAGTAACATTCCATATCAGGATCCAGACAGCAGCAATGACATCGACGAAAATGTCAAATATGTCACTCGCACCATTCTCATGGCTTCCGATGCTAGTGTTTCTCCAGTTGATTGCAAGCGGCCTGACCATCTTGAGCTTCCTCCACGCATCAGGCTGATTATTCAGGAAAAAAATACTTACAGAAGACTGTGGCAACGTACCAGGCTCCCGCATTTCAAGACGAAATACAACAGGCTATCGCGGAAGATTAGCGAGCAGATCCAGGACTTATGGAATCAAAGGTGGAATGATAAGATAAAGAGTCTGTCCGTCCAAGACAATTCTCTTTGGAATACTGTCAGGGCCCTTAAAAGCAACAGGGCCATTGAACTACCTCCTCTGCTTAAAGAAAGCGGCGATTTTGTTAGCAGTGACCAGGACAAGGCTCAACTCATCGCTGACTCATTGAAAAGTCAATTCAATACGCCCAAGGAGGACTGTCTGCACAATATTACTGGTGAAGTCAAAGAAGTATGTGACAAGTTTGGCTTCTCTCAACGCGCTCTTACTCACCCTAATATCATTGGCACCTCTGAGATTTTGGACACCATTAAGCACCTGAAAAATAAAAAAGCAGCCGGCATCGACACCATCACCAGCAGTGCTCTGAAGAATTTGCCTCTTAATGTTGTTTGCATTATCACCAGGATCATGAATGACTGCTGGCTAAACGGTCACTTCCCTAGTGCCTGGAAGGACTCAATCATCCTCAATATTCCCAAGACGAGACTTGATACTGCTCTTCCCATCAGCTACAGGCCCATTAGCTTACTGCCAGTGCTCTTCAAGGTCTTTGAGTGAACTATTCTCAAGAGGTTCAACGACTTCTGCGAGGCAAACAACCTTATTCGTGAAGAGCAATTCGGCTTCCGCACAGCTCACTCATGTCAGCTCCAGGTATGGAGGCTTGTTGCTGATTTGAACGGTCCTCTCAATCTTTCTATATTTGGTGGTATCATCTTTCTTGACGTTCAAAAGGCCTTTGATCAAGTCTGGCATGATGGACTCATTTATAAAAAAATTACTTGTGGCTTCCCTGATGACCTGATTGCCTTGGTTTGCTCCTTTCTGAGAATCAGGACCTTCCGTGTTAAGGTTGGTGACTCCTTGTCTGACCCTTCTGATGTTAATGCTGGTGTTCTCCAAGGCTCTCTCGTGGGGCATACCTTGTTCAATTTCTTTATTCATGACTTTCCTAAGTATACAGAGTGCAATCTTTACTTGTTTGCCGACAATGGGTCCATCGTGACCTGGGCACGTACTCCAGTCTACGTCATCAGCCGTCTGCAAAAAGCTCTACACCAGTGTGAGATCTTGTTCTCTAAGTGGCGCTTACAGCTAAATGTTAACAAGTGTAAAGCCATCTTTATCACACGCAAACGCAAAAACCCTCCAAGGCCCCTCATCCTATATGGTAGAAGCTTGAATGGGTTAAAAATTATAAGTACCTCGGAGTTGTGATTGATTCCAAGCTCAAATGGAACGACCATGTCCTTTATTCTCTTAACAAGGCTAAGAAAGCGAAGTTTAGTCTCGTCGCGCTACTGGGGCGAAACAGCGCTCTGAGAGTAGACAACAAACTCTTGTTATACAAGGTAGTGATTCATGCCATTTTACTTCACAGTATGCCTGCTTGGGCTTCCATTTGCAAATCGAGATGGAAAGATCTTCAGACCTTCCAATATGTTACCCTCCGGTCCATTGCTCAACTAGACAGAAGAGTTGCCAACAATCTTTCTATCTATAAAGATCTGGGGATGACCCACATTAGTTCCTATGTTCAAACACTTCTCAGGAACATACTGCCCAAGATGGAACATCAAGAAAATACCCTCGGTTGCTGGTATCATGGACCACTCACTCACTATCAGGGGTTCCCTCAGGTTTTCGAAGACGCCCTCATATTTTGGATGTCAATTTCGAAAACATTAACAAGGCCGAGTTCCCCAACTACTGGATCTGCTAGATCCTAGTTTTTCGGACTCGCTTTTCGTCAATCCACAATCCGATTCTCGTCCCTACAATGAAGGGACTTCTTTCTGGATGACTTAAAGAGGTTCATCAGGCTTCTTTCCTACTTCAGTGTACCTCGTTTGGTTTACTTTTTGGGCGAGCATGTAAAGTGAGTTAAAGGCTCCTGGACCACTCGTACTACTTTTTCACTACACTGATCGATTGTCGATTGTCAAAATCCATTTCACTTAAGTCTAGCAGCACGCTTTAAAAGTTAGTCACCTTTTTTGTGCATACCGATAGGTGGCGCAAAACACAGTAGGTTGGGGAATTTTTCAGTGTGGAATAGGGAGAACTGTACTTCTAATGTAAAAAAAAATAACATATGTTAAATCAATATTTCTAAAAAATTTTAATAATGTCAATTAAATAAATTCTCTGGTTTTCTTTGGTTAAATTGTGCTACATTATTTCAATAAAATAAATTAGAAAGATTGTGGGAATGGCATCACTCTTAAGCGTTATTCGCTCCCTTGGAATTTTGACTTCTTTCCAATCAATAGTTTGAACAAAATACCGTTCGATGAAATGTTCCTAATGTTATGCAGATACATTATTGTATTGTGTAAAAGCATGAAGTACAATAAAGTGCTTGTCAATAAAACTGCTAAATTATAAATTTAAGAAGATGAAGATTATAACCTCTTATTTATTGCTATTATTATTATATCCTGCTCTTATTTGAAAATGCAGGTCACAAACAACAGCTTGGATCCCGAAAGTGCAATTTTTTCGAGGGATTTTTCTTTCCCATGCTATGCACATTTCTTCGGACTTTGGATTGAAGAAAGAGCGCTTTTCCTCACTTGCCAGGTATCCAGACTTGGATGGATGGATGGATTTTCAGCCTGCATCTCCCCTTTTATCCAGGAGACTAGCTGTTTGGGATGAAAGGATGATGGTGAAAATAGACAAACACAAACATCCATGCTCTCAGCGGGATTCGAACCCGCGACTCGCTGATTACAAGAGCTGAAAGACTTGCACCTCAACGCTCTCGGCCACCGAGCCGGCAGGTATTCAGACTTGCATCCAGGCACACTTTCCCATGATCTTGCCTAAATTTCTTTTAAAAACTTGGACGTTATCATTTCAAAAAGCACTCTGTTTATCGAAGCCTGCCGATCTGTGCACAGTACTTGCAGCCATTAAAGTCATTGAATCCCCAACCTTCTAGCAACACCGCAGCCCTAGCGGACAAAACACGCAGTGTGACAAACTCCTCCATACCCCTGGCCGCTTTCGGCTAGACTTGAGTGGAATGGATTTTGCTATGGTTAAAGTTAGGGATGAGGGTGGACCTGTACAGATGCTGTACATTAATGTTTTTGTACCTGTCTGTGAAAGAGGAGGAAATACTACATATTATATTATTCCCCATTGGAAAAAGCAACCATTGATTTCTGAAATATGCTATAGAATATAAAATATTTTATTGAATAAATTATTAAAACGTATCAGGGTATATGGTGCAATGGACCAAACTCAGATAAATATCTAATTACGCTATTCTGCCAACCCACAAAAATTTCCCCGAAATGTTGTAAGATTTTTGGGAACGTTTAATATTCATAATTAGAAGTTATATTAAAATTAATTATTTAAATTAATTAGTTGTTATTCGCGTTAGAAATTGTTTATAGGAATTCAAAATTAGATTTTATAAAAATTTTAGAAAGAATTCACCTTAGATTAGAATTAAATGAAGTATATTATAATTTAAATTTTGTTTTCCTTTGTGAGTTAAGAATTGCTTATTTGGCGCCACTTTAGAATTTATCAGCAAGGGAAAAGTTAGGGGATTAATTTTACACTTTACTGTGTGGTCATCTGTTTTGTCTTCAGGGACTTAATGGTACTGGCAAAAGCGAGACGGGTTGAATAGATCGGATTCAGAATCAGGATGTAGGTGGCAAGAAAGAGTAACAAACAAAGAAGGAATGTTGGAATCAGCAAAAAGGAATTAATTATTCCGTCAGTGTTAAAATTCAGGCAACATAGAAACAGTCAGAGAAGGTTTGATTGACAAGAAATTGAGGATTGACCACTGTTTTTTAACATGATAATGTTTTAAGGCTGGACATCTATCTGCAAAATCGTGATGCGAAAACCGACACCAAAAACTCTTACGGAAACAGTTTTCCATTGTTGATGCACGTTCAACCATTGTTGGTGCCGGCTTGAAGCACACGCCAGAACTGAAAAGACACGTGACCATTGTTGTCTGAGCAACAGTTTTTATTAGCACGCTAGCAGAAGTACCGAGCATACTGAGCACATCGGTTCGGGTCTGCGCAGAACGGTCTCTAAATCAAAAGAATTTTATTATTCGTACGGAGCTATTATTTATTACAATAACTTGAAAACGAATTAACTTTTTTACACACTGTTTTCACCAATCCATTACTATGGGACAGAGCACGAACAAGTACCAATGCGAGATAGCCGGAATGGATACGTGCTCTAATGGTACCATTATGATACCCCCTTAACAATTTCCTATAACCAGATATGGCATGTAATATATTATACAAATCGTCACGACGTCTCATGAAAGAATATATAAAAAAAGTAGTGATAGCAGATATTGGTCTAGTGGCACGTGCACGTATATTTCTCATAAATGAATATAACGCATAAATAACGATTGTGTGAATTGTTTAGTAGTACATTGTTTTAATGGTACCAAATGGTAATGTTGAAACTTTCAATGCTAAGATATGGCATATAATGTATCAAACAACTCGTAACAACATATCACAATGGAATGTAACGAGTAAATAATGATAGTAAGAATTGGTTTAGTAGCACGTGCCCTAATGGTACCATATTGTACCATATGTACTGTTCGAACTTTCAATGATCAGATATGGCTTGTAATATATCAAACAACTCGTAACAACGCGTAATGAGTGAATATAAAGAGTAAATAATGTTACTGACAGTTCGTTTAGTAGCACGTGTTATAATGATACAATTTGATACCATTAGTTACTTTCTGAACTTTTAATGCTAAGATATGGCATGTCGTATATCAAACAACTCGTAACAACGTGTTGTGAATGAATATAACGCGTAAATAATGGTGGTCGGAATTGTTTAGTAGTACATGTTTTAATCGTGCTATATGTTACCTTTGGAAACTGTCAGTGCTAATATATGGCATGTAATATATCAACCAAATCCTTACGAGTTCTTAGACCTATTGCTATCCATAGCTTATTTGTATGAAGAACATATTACTGTTAGGCTTAATAGTATCTAAAACTAAATGCTGTGAGACATATTGCTAATTAGTGGTAGTTAATCGCTTGCTTCAATAGTAGATGGTAACATAGAAACACTTTAGCAATTGAATATGAAAAAATAATAAATGCTTACACATAATGCTTCATCAATTGAGGCTCACTTCGTTTAACATTATGTGGGAATGCTTACAAATTAAAAAAAATATATAATTTACAAATATATAAAGAATAACTTCACTCTCCATTTAACCTTTCAGTTCTTCAAGTTTATTTGTTTAAATTCTCTCTATACATTTGTTTACATAAATAGTAATTTACAATTTAGTTTTCATATTTATATTTTTTCTTGTAAAGTGTTTTAAAATGTTGGTTAATTCTATATAATCTTGTATGATGCTATAACACGAAAATGTGCTCCTTTTGTTGTCCCGCATATGATTGTGACCACAGACACGAGTGTACGGGTCCCAGACCGTAATTAATGCAGTCGTCTGCGCCATTAAAAAACATTATTTAAAACACCAATTTTAGTTAGAGTCTGGTCCGCCCTTCCGTTTTTGAAAATAAACGGGTAGCCAAGGTTCGATTTGGTCCGACCCAGTCGTGAAAGTGCACCGGGGTTTATAGTGTTATGAAAATTATGTCTGGAGAAACAATTGGAACGAGAGTTTTAAATATAAAAACACACATTTATTTTACATCAAAACATTATATACAGTAAATATAATATATATCTTTAAAGGTAAGTTTTAATCAAAATGGATTATTAATTTGCTACGCACTCTTTTTAATAAACTCTTTCATTGTTTATAATCAAAATATCTGAAATCTACTTTTATCAACTTCAGTGATAATATTAAAGATGAACTTCTTATACCTTTTTATTTAACATTATTCCATTTCTCAACAGGCTCTTTAGAAATCTTTTATTATTTTACAAATTAGTCGTCATCTCATGCATTGTATATGAGATTTCAAGCATATTAAACTAATAAGTTATTTACTCTTTTCTTATTAAAAGTTAAATAGAACAAGATTTCTCACAAATTATCATATCTACAAATTCATGTTCTTTGTGACCTTTGTGATATAAAAAGAATGAGAAAAGGATGTGCATCATTACCCGGTCTTCTCCTTGTTTCCGTCGTCGCTCGTTGCTCGCAGCGGTGAGTGGCGGGGGGTGGCGTGATATCTTCTACGTTGGGCTCCGCGAAAATTTTTTAACTAACATTGGCTTAAATCATTACAATAGTCATATTAATAGTTATTTTTTATTTGATCTTTGGTAGGGAATAATAAAACTGTTTCTAACTAAAGGTAGTTTTCTAGTAAAAGTGTTTCACTCTATAACAATATACGACTTTTTCATGGTTTGTCTCCTCTTCTCCCATTCTGTCAGACAAAACCTCAAAACAGCAAACTTTCTGAAGATCTCACAAGCAACTGCTTAATGTCCCTCTAAAAATTGTAAAGAGACGCTGCTCACAGACGATAAAATAATCATCGTTGATTGGTCAAAAAATTTAATAGGTGCTCAAGAATTGATAGACACGGCACAGAGCTCGCTATTGAGGAGGAGGGGGGGTTTCAGGGTGAAAAGATGATCTCCACTCGACTCGACAGAGCTAACTGTAAATTAACGCCGCTGTCAACCAACTCTGAAAATAAAATACCTCAACTTCACGAACGTATTGTTTAACAATTCCAACGGTTTCAATTATAATCTGTTTTATAACAAAAGATATAAAATCATCCCAAACTGTTAAAAATCTTCATCAAAGATTATGATTGTTCTTTAAAAATTTAGAACAACATAAACAGAGGGGGAGGGTCGCCACATGGCTCCCGGAAATTCAAACTTTGTCCATCTACTGATGACAAATTTTCAACAACCGCAAATAAAATAAACTCTCAATCTTCTGAGCCATACCTGGTCCGAAGTCGCTACTGAGGTCTTCCGGAAATTTTCCACGATGGGGCATGAATACACATACCTCAACTCACCTGTTCACATCACAAAGATCTCTTCTCCTCCTGCACACAGCTAACAAAAATCTTTATTGAAACTTCAACACCAAAAATTGATTGAAATTCAAAAAGTTACAGTTATAATTCTGGTAAGTCGCGATAAATTATTACAAAGGAAGAATTTTAATTTCTTTTTTCCTAAAGATTCTCTGAAAAATCTGGGCAATGCGCCTTTATTGTTTACATAACTCTTCAAAAGAATTATTTGTAAAAATGGTCACTGTTAGATTTTTTATTAGTTCATGAATATTAAAATTGAATACGCGAAAATTTACATAAAAGTTCATAATAAAGTTCATCATGATTGACTCACATGTTTATATAGTTCATTTTCGCCTGGTTTCGAAAGTTACCGATGCACTGGAATCCAAATTGTAGATTTACAAAATTAAAGTTTGTAATTCACGTTCACTCACAGTTCTAAATTGTTCACTGTTCCGTGTAGTAGTTGATGATAATTCCTTGGGAAATCGCTTAGTTTTCCTGTGTTCATCTTATCCATTTGAAAAGAAATGAAGAAATTATCCTTGGCACTGAGTTTCATCCATCTTGCTTGCATTGCTAATTGTATTGAAACCGTTTCACTCCGTTGCACTCAATAATGGGAAATCACAGCGAAGAAGAGGGGGTGATTCCTCATCTCCGATGGTTGAAATCGGTTCGATGTCGTCAGAACGTTTCTCCGCTATGCTCTACTTGTTTCCTTGTGTCGTCATGAAATAGAAAGAAAAATCGAGAAAAGAGGAAGACGCCTTCTTCTCTCGCTCTCATAAAAGTCAATTACGTCATCAAAGTTCATTGTTCAAGTAATAATGCATTATACTTCACTCATTCCATACCACATTATTCTTTGGTGACAAAACATCAACTTGTAAAAAATGGCTTATTAAACAAAACTATTCACACTTAATAACAACCAATATACCAATAACAGTGCGTAAAATACACAACTAATTCTCTCTCATCAAGTCAATGTCAACAAACGACGCAAAAGCTTTAATTGATCTCTCTCTAATCAATAATTATTTAAATATGAACATCTGTTTACTTTAAATTCATTTGTTCAACCACTCACAATCAAAAGTAATGATTCATTGTTAAGGTAAAAATCTTAAGATTATTCGTAATCAGAAATTTTATTTTTCCTTTTAAATCAGTTGGATTTCTCTTAAAAATACTTCTTACTTCTATTTATATCACACAAAGAAATGAGAAGGAAAACCTTCTCCCCATTTCACAAAATGATCTTAACCCTTGAAGACGTTTGACCTCTTTTCACGGGTGATGATAAGAATTCAGTTTGACATTCCTTATCTATCTCTCTATCAGTCTCTAAGAAAGAACCCTCTTCAATCGAGTTTATATCCGTTGAAGTTGTGACGTTGTCAAATTCCAATCGTGCTCTTTTATGGATACCAAAGTTAAATGCGCTGCTCAAACATACTTTAAAGTGTTTTAGAAGAAATATAAAGACAACAAGGACAATAATTACGATGCAAATAATGAATAATACGTCATAACGAGAAACTTTCGATTCATCGTCGTCTCGCCTACGCAAATCTCGTGTCAACGCTTTGTTTGCTGATGAATCTCACACAATGAAACGCTTGCTTGTTCCAACGACATATGCTGAGAATTTGCGGGTAAGTAATCGAATAAAGATTTCTTTAGATTATTTATTTCATTCATAGTCTCACGAAATTCAGAATGATTGAATATTTCTTTAATATCAGGCTCTATTAAAGTATTTAAATTCGAAAATGGCGATCCTATCGTAGAGATGCCTTGTACAAAGGATGATAAAACTACGTCATCACCGACACCAATGCACTTGCAATTTGAATTCTTCCCGTGCCGCTTATTTTAATTGTTTTACTTTCTTTCGAAGGTTGTGATCGCTGTGCCGGACAAGTTATTGTAATACTTGTTGGCTTTGAAATACTGTAAATCCATTGTCCTAAAATATTACTTTTAACAAAGATTGGCAGGGGGGTGCAAACAATATGCTTCTCGCACAATTCATAAATTAAATTTTCCGCTCCGCGAAAAAGTGAAAGCTCACAGCTTTGACTCGGTACTTTAAAAATTGCTGACAAAGGTGAACAAATCTGGAATAAAGCTCCCGTTTTACACTGTAACATGTCAATATGATTTAAAATCAAATGAAGTTGTCGATCCTTTGAGATCGCTAAGAAAGGTGCACGCGCATAAAAATTTGCATATGCATCAATATTTGGAATCTTAACAGGTAAACTGATTATTTTATACACTTCAAAAACGTAATGTGACGTAATTAAAGGAATGTCTATAAGTAGACGCATGTGTTGCTCCAAGGCTACCGCTGTAACTGACGACCAAGTGTAATAATGATACACGGTTTCCCAATCAGGCGACGTAATCAATGCGATATTTTCTGGTAAACGCTTTTCTATATCATTCACAGTTTCTAATAAAGTATCTTCCAAAATGATATAAGTGTTTAGCTTACCTTGACTCAGACTATGGATCGATTCTTTCAGCTTAAAGAATTCTAGTTGAAATCTGAAAAATATTTTTTCTATATAACCCAAAACATTAGACAAAGCATTATATGCCATAGCACGGTTCTTATCTGTAAAATACTGCTTAATCAACCAATTTTCTACTCGCTTAATAATAATCATTTCATTAACGGTTTCATTCAATAATGTAGTTTGTTCATTAATTAAATGTAACACTCCTTCTTGATTCTCTCGTAAAACATTAATCTTATTATTTAAATTAACTAGTTCTTTATCAGTGGCTACACCAAACAAAGTTCTCAACATATCTCCTCCTAGATTAATCAATCCGTGCTTAGCGCATTGACGGGTTAATAAATTCTGTACTCCCATAATATCATTTCTTAAAATTCTCGATTCTCGCTCTAAAAATCTTAATTCCTTATTCATTACCAGCTCCTCACTTAAAATTGCTTCATAATTGCTTCTAATTTGCCTTAAACCATTCATAATACGCATAATACCTGTCGCAAATGACTCAAATGAAATGTCAATAACAATCTTCCAGTTGTTAGCAGATATCACAAGCTCATTCTGCTTTGAAAATACTACTCCTTTATCTAACTTTAATTCTGATCCGTATCCCAATTGAATAATTATTACCAATATCAAAGTACTCATGAATGCTTTCATGATTAACTTAATTGATCTTAACTTTTTAAGCAAATATGCAATAAGTTTATTATCCTTTGTGGTTGCGAACAACGCAGGTAAAATGTTTCTTCAAGATCTACAAATAAAACATAACCTTAAATTAAAATATAATCTACGTGGCTAAATGACACAAAATTTCAATAATAATTTCGAATAATGTAGATTCAATAATAGCCGAAATAAAAGATCATAATCAACATCACACAACCAATTTCTAACATACGCTAATATAAGAGAAAATTATAATAATAGCTCTAAGAATACTTTAAAATTTCAATAATCACTCCCTGAAAATCTACCCAAATGAAAATAATAATAACACCGTTCTCTTCCTTTTCAGGTTCATTCACACAACTCCCAATCTCTCCCGATATCTTCTACTTCTTCTCTCTCTTCTGGATTCGGAATCCCTCTCGATGTTTCCTTCTGCATGCGTTCCAGCTTCTCCTTCTCCTCTATCTTCTCTTTTAACAATTTAATTAAACGAGCAATTTGGGTGGAGGGTTTCGATTCTCTTCCGGACTTCACTTTTTTCTTTCCTCGTCCGCCTGTGCTTGAAACTGAAGGCAATATTGGCTCCTCGGACGGTACTCGTACTGCTCGTACATTTTCAGTTGGTAAGGCCTTTTGGCGTTCCTCATTTCGTGGTGAGATGCACGGTGGAGGGGGTAGAAACACTACGGCGATATCCATCTCCTTCTCTATCATCCTCCGCTGTTCCACATCGGTCCATCGGACGTATCCCTTCGGATTCTCGAAGGTAAACCTCATTCTGTCGCCCAGGTGGTCATATTGCATCGGATCTTCTCCGATATATCTACGACGCCTCCGCTCCTCTCGCATGAGGCCTTGCACAGCCAAGCGTAACCGCTCCTGTGCCTCTGCCACCTGCTGAAGGAGTCGGGCTACCGTTACTCTAGCTCCCGCTCCTGGAGGCGCTGGATCATTCCAGGCCAGATTCCCAAGCTGTGCGGCATAAGTGGCTTCATGGCTCGCCAGCACAATGTTTCTTCGTCAATTCATCTGGCTCAGATAGTAGAATTAAACTAATCAAACCTCTCAATCGCTCAATCCTATGCTTTCCTTTCCCACACACTTTTCAAACCTTCAATCTATTTAAAAGCAAAAGAAACGCAAGGCGATAATTACCTATATGTAAGAAAGAACAAGATCGTACGATGCGCTTGTCTTGATGACCAAGAGAAGTGTGACTCTAATTCAACTCAAGGTAAGTGCTCAGAATTCATCTCCTCCCACTTCTCCAATTTTATGTCTGGCTTTTTTCAAAAACAATATCTTCTGGTTTGTGTTCCGATACCTACTTGAACTCCTACCCTCCATATCTGGTCTCTGTTACCAGGTCTGGGTGTCATCTTGAACCAACCTTCAAGACTTGTCACCAAACCCATTTCCTCTCATCAATTTTCACTCGGCTCAAATATAATCCTTATTTGAAACTTTTTAATAATATTCGTTACTTGACAATCCTCTCCTTTCATAATACTCAGCGTATGATATTTAAGACTTCCTGTCTCTCTTTTTAACTTCATCACTTTTAAAACATAACCTTTTATTATAAGTTTTAAGAGACCGCCATATTTTCACAAACAGTCATTACTAGAAATGTGGAAATCACTCAATTTCCGTCTGAAAATCTAACGTACATGCAGAGAAATATGCAAACGCACGTTTTTATCCAGGGAATAGCAACCCTTGTAAATCTCGCTATGAATGATGAATAAACTTCACAGCAACATTCACTACTCTCCTATTTATGAATTCCTTATGAGCAATGCTCGTATTTGATTTCCATACTCATTCAAATTGATTGCATTAAAGATTATTCGAACCGTCTTACTGATTCACTGGGAACAATTCTGTTTCCTTCTTACAGCGATTTAAGGAGACATTTATAACACTGAAAAATCTCCAAATAATAGAAAAACAAATGGTGATGGCTTTATGCAGTTAAAAACTGTAAGAGGGAAGGTCAAGTGAATGGACTGAGAGATGAACTACAAATGATAAAACAGGCATAATGAACGACATTAGTGGGGAGCATACCCATACTCAACAATCGCTTAAACTTCTCTCTCATTACTATGTCTATATCGCAATTTATCCCTCTTTCAAAACGAAAGTAGACTCACAAAATCACTTATATATCAGCACTCTAATCTCTTTCAGAGTAAAACAAAACGTCCTTACCGAAATTCCTCACTCTGGAGAAAAACCTTTTAAATATTCCTTTTCCCAATTCCTTTTCTGCAAAACTTCATCTCGTATTACAGGTCAATTTTTTATCCCGCTTTAGAGATTTTTGACGGACATAATAAACCAAGTTAAAGAGATTTGCAATCTCGGAGTGAAATCGTGTTCACCTTAGTGACTACACATCACTTTTATTGAGTCAACAGAGTATATTAAAACTCTATACTCCTTTCTTCATCATATCTCCTAAGTTCCGTCTAATGAAGCTACATCGAGGAACGGGTCAACGGTCGTAAGCAGACCTGCACTCGACCCAACTCCATTTTCGAAATAAAACTGGCAAAAATAAAAAAATTCTAAACAAAAAATGATGAATTTCTCAAAAGTTAGAGAAATTGACAAGGTTGCACCTTCTTGAAACTTTAGTGACAAATTTTGAGTTACAAATACACCGATTAAATAATTGCCGATACGTTTCTTCATGAAACGTGTAAAATGATCCCCGCTCTTGATCTGGAACAACTTCTCAGACTGGAGGGGCAGAAAATGCAAGTCCCCTTCAGCAATCCCTGTTGCTCCCGAGCAAGGAGGGAGGGTGGGTGATGGCTAACACTCTTCCACCATCCGACCACCCTTATCCATGTGGTTACGGTATTTCTCCTGTAATTCAACTCTTGCTTTAACAAGCAACACTCAACTTTCTAGAAACTCCTTAGAATTGTTATTTTAATTCTTTATAAAAGTGTAAATAGGTCCTTTGAACATATCCCATTAATACGAACACTGTAAAAACAAATTGATTCCATTACTCCCGTTTCTCCAATCGTGAGCGATAGAACGATGGGCTATTCGCGGCTCCATCGCCTATGCAAACTGGAATTTGAGGCATCTGTGCTCTCACCTACCGCCTAAACATTTAATAATAAGATAATAATAACACTTCTCTCCCGTCACCAATGACTCTCGTTACTCTAATGATAATTCCCCATAATGATAATAAGTATCGAAACAGGAGATGTCAGCATCCCGATCTCTTTTTTTAATGCAACCAAATAGCATTGTTGGACGCTTTCATCTCACAGTCCGTAAATTTCCTTTATTATTCTCCTCTCTTTTAAACACATACTCGCATCCCTCGCGATGCTATCGGGTGCGTCATCCAATCCCACCATTTTGACAATTCTAATCTATTCTCTAATTCTTCCTCACTTATTTTAATTATAGTTTGATTACTTCTTAAAGGAACAACCATCATAGCCCCTTGATTTCCTCTAGCGTGATTAACGACTACAGAATCACGAGGCGATATTCTAACCCAATCTTCCTCATTGAGAGGTCCTCTACTTCTTAAATTATATCTGTGTGGTGGGCAAGCAGGCTCCTCTTGTCTCACTGGCTCCACAGGGGGTGGAGGTATAATATTTCCTCTAGGTATATGCCAATTCCTATGCCAATACGTAAGATTGTTGATAGGAGGGTGAGGGTTTTCTGTTTCTATCTCTGGTCTATGTTCAGACTCAAGATTTTGAGAAGATTGATTCTCTGTTTGCCCTTGCATTCCATATGCTGGTTTAAGTCTATTTGTGTGAACCAACTGTGTATCATGTCCATTGACCTCTTGTATAATGAAATTCACTGGAGACAACTGTCTCACTATTTCATACGGTCCTTTAAAATTATCAGCTAACTTTTTCGTTAAGCCTCTTTTGACTAAAGGTGAATGTAAATAAACATAATCACCAACTTTAAAGGTATAAGGTCGCTGCTTAGGGTCATGATAACTTTTGTTTTTGTTGCTGCTCCTCGAGAGTTTTACTTGCTATCTCGTAGGCATCCTGCAGTCTAAGTTCAGCTTCATGACCATAATTGTCGTCAATATCATAAATTACACGCCTGGGGGTCGTTAATATTTCTAACAGTAAAGTAGGCTCTCTTCCGTAGAATAAAAAGAAAGGTGTTTCTTTCACTGCACTGTGGGGAGTCGAGTTATAAGCGAACTAATGTACGGCAAAAAAATGTCCCAGTTACATTGCTGCTTATTAACATAATGCTTCAACATTGCTACCATTGTTTTGTTGTAGCTTTCTACAGCTCCGTTCGACATCGGATGATACGCTGTAGTAAATAAATTATTTATCCCCAATAATTTGCATAATTCCTTCATTAATGCTGAAGTGAAATTCGCTCCACGATCCGTGAGTAATTGTGTTGGGATCGAATAACTAGCTAACACCGTCTCAGCTTTCTGATAAGGGAGTGCAATAGCCTCCGAATATTGAATAAATGGTCGACTAATACAAGAATATATTTATTTCCTTTCTCAGTTATTGGAAACGGACCCACGAGGTCAGCACCTACTCGATAAAAAGGTCGTTCCGCACTAGGAAATTTTTGAAAAGGCTGCTCCTTTCTTTTCAGAGGGGGAGTTTTCTTCTGACAACTCTCACAATTACGACAATATTCCTGAATATCTTTATTCATCCCCTTTCAATAAAATTGTTTATTTACCTTCTTTCTCATTCTTTTCGCCTTAATGTGTCCACTCATTGGAATATCATGATACAATCTCATAACATACTTCTTATATTTTTCCGGTACTACTACTCTTTCCCATTTCTCTCTTCTAGACGCGCTTTCTTTTAAATTGTATAACATGTCAATATCATTGAGAAAAAACCTTCAGAGTCCATTGAACCATAGGACTTTAATCGTTCAATAATAGGGCTTAATATTAAATCCTGTTTTTGCTCTTCTGCAATTAATTCACGAGAAATGACAGGTTCATACTCCGTGACTGCACCAATGGCTACACGACTGAGACAATCAGCATTGCCATGTATGAGTCCTGGTTTATGTATTATTTCGAAATCAAATTCTTGGAGCGTCATCACCATCTAGATAAACTCGACCCGGGCGCTTTTAAATTAAACAACCATATCAGTGGCCAGTGATCTATAACAATCTTAAAATGTGGTCCGTCTAAATATACTCTAAATTGTTTTACGGCATGAATAACTGCCAAGCACTCTTTTTCAGTTGTGCTATAGTTTAATTCGCTCTTTTTTAAGAGACGACTCGCATACGCGATAAGAAATTTTTCCCCATCTATCTTTTGTGATAGAATTGCTCCGAGCGCCAAATCACTTGCATCTGTTGAAACAATAAATTCTTTAGAGAAGTCTGGGCTCCTCAAAACTGGTGCTGTAATAAGAGCATTTTTTAAAGCTTGAAATGCAGCTTCAGTTTCTTCTGTCCATTCAAATAGAACTTCTTTTTTCGTCAGATTTGAAAGGGGTGTAGCTATATGATTAAACGAATCTACAATACTCATTTCCAAAAAAGTTGCGACAGTGCAACATATAAGAAGAACTCCATCACATTTGTTTGGATTATTGTATTGCCGTTTATTTCAACGCATTACAATACATAAACGATAAATTAGGCATGAGATCACATATCTTATATGCTTAAAGAAAGATACAGGTGGTTTTCGTGTTTGGCACGTGCAACACACTCCCAAAAAAGTTGGGACAGCACGGCGTTTACCATGTTGTGGCGTCACCTCTCCTCTTGATGACACACTGTAATCTTCTGGGCATCGATGACACCAATCTTTCTAACACCATAACCGGAATTCTGTCCCATTCCTGTTGGATATAGGTTTTCAGCTGTTCAACTGTCCGGGGTCGTCGCTGTCGTAGTTTTCGTTTAATAATACGCCAAACGTTTTCTATAGGCGACAGATCCGGGCTGCAAGGGGGCCAATCCAACATACGAATGCGCTGCCGACGTAGCCATGCAGAAGTTATGCGCGCTGCATGCGGTCTGGCGTTGTCTTGTTGAAATATACACTGACGTCGTCCAAAAAGGCGCCTCTTAGATGGCACCATAGCTTGTTCCAGGATCTGTATATACGCGTCAGCATTGACGGTGCCATTGCAGATGTGCAAGTCTCCCATTCCATGGCCACTAATACAGCCCCAGACCATGACAGATGGTGGTTTCTGTACCGAACGCCTGTAGCACGCGGGAATATCCTTTTCGTCTTTGGTCCGGAGTGTACGGCGTCCATTATTTCCGTAAACAACCATAAAGGTTGATTCATCGGACCACAATATGTTCTTCCAGTTGCTTGGGACCAATTGCGATGGGCTCGAGCCCATATCAGACGGCGACGTTGCTGTCGTTTGTTGATGTATGGCTTCCGTTGTGCACAGTATAACTTAAGTTTGCATTTGTGGATGCACCGGCGTACAGTATTCAACGATAATGGCTTCCCGAAGAAATCGCGGGCCCACGTGGCTATGTCCGTAATCGCAGCATTCCTATGCGTGACGCAGTGACGTCGGAGGATCCGAAGAGCTCGAGCATTCAGAATAGATTTTCTACCTTGGCCTTTCCGAACTGTGATCTCACCACTATCTCGGTAGTGCTTGATAATATTATGTACTGTAGATGATGACAGGTTAAATCTTCTGGCTATTGCACGCTGAGAAACGTTGTTTGTGAATTCTTGAATGATTCGAACACGAAGATCTTCGCTAACTGGCTTGCCTCGACCCATCGTTCCGAATAAGTTACCTGAACGACGAATGGCAACTGTTATTTATACGGAATGTAATACGACGTCATTATTCTAGATTATTCCCGAACAATTCGGAAGGTTCCACTACTAACGGCGCTTTCTACAACGTATGTCCCTACTATTTTGAAACGTGTTGCAACACCCCCATTCAAAATGAATGCCCCAGCCACGATACAAAAGGTTTTGGTGCACACAGTAAATTTATGTCATTTCATAAACGTATCTGCTATTTTGTATTCGCAAGAAAGTTTTGTTACATCATCCCTTTTTGTTTTTTCTATATATTTTGCACTGTCCCAACTTTTTTGGAAATGAGTATTGTATGTGACGTCGATAATATCCAGCTAATCCTAAGAAGGATTGTACTTCTTTAACTGTGGTTGGTCTAGGAAATTCTTTTACTGCGTGTATTTTATCAGGGTCTGGCGCAATACCGCTCTCAGAGACGATATGGCCCAAAAACTTGAATTCTGACTTCACAAACTGACACTTCTTTGGCTTCATTTTAATAATTGCCTCCATTATACGTTCAAATCGGAACTCAAGGTCCTTTATATGCTGTAAATAATCAACTGAATAATATTAAAAAATTGTCTAAGTAGACAAGTGCAAACTTTCCTTTAATTTGTCTATTGATATGCTCTGCAGTCCACTCCCAAACACTCGGTGAATTAGCCAATCCCATAGGTAATCGTTTAAATTCATATTTGCCTCCTGGGACTACAAATCCAGTCTTATATCCATCCTCTATTCCTAGCTAAAAATATCCTTGATTTGCATCCAAAACGCTAAATATCTTAGCTTCACCTAGCACTGAAAGCGTCTCCGATATCAATGGTAAAGGGGAAATGTCAAGGCGTGTCACCTTGTTTAATTTCCTATAATCAACAGCGAACCTAAAGGTTCCATCCTTTATCTTAACTAAGAGGGCGGGTGCTGCCCATGGAGAAGTTGATTCTTTGATTACATCATTTTTCAGTAAATTGTCAATAATCTGATCCATTATCTCTCGCTGTGCGTATGGATACGGTATGGAGCTTGTGCAATAGGTCTTGCATCTCCAGTATCTATACTGTGATAGAAGGCATGTGCATATCCCAAATCAAATTCATTCAGTGCAAAACAGATTCTGAATTTCCATAATAACTCCTCAAGTTGCTCTCTCTCTTTCCATTCCATATGATCTAGTTTAAACGGATTTTAATATTCTTCTCTATTTAATGACTCCTTGGTTTTCTCATCCCTTATCTCAATAATATGATTCATGACGTAAGGGGGTTGTTCTGCTTCTTGTATGCTTCTTACTCTCTTCCCTTTATCTAAAGTTAATTCTTCTTGGGAGCAATTTATTATTCGAATAGGTACAGTATGTTTATCTGTCACCTCTACCAATACATTGGCAGTCTTTAATCCTAGTATTCTTAAATCATAGGCTTCAATTACACCCTGTCTTCCATTTAATCCTTTTCCTTTTACTACTCCTTCGCTCACAATCTCAGACAATGTTGGAATAATAACTCTCTTTTTCAAGTGCACTGGCACCATCTCCATATAATCTCCCTCAACTTTCTTCCTACATGTTAAAAAAATATTGCCTAAATCCTCTTCATCATCTACAAAATATATTTTATTATCACCATCTCTAATGGCTTGCTCCTCAAAATCAATAGTAAGTTTTCTTGGCACAAACATATCTTGACCCAAAATTCCTTCACATTTAAGTGGCCATTGCTTCTCCCAAGCATAACATTCAATCATATAATCTCGATCACCTAACTTCATAGCTACCTCATACTCTCCTTTAGTAAGAAATCAACATCCCATGATTCCCATAAGTTCTAGTTTAGGTTTTTCAATAGTTTTAATTATATGTCCCTTTTTCTTTAATGTATCGATCATTGTTTCTGACAATAATGTAACTTTACTTCCCTTATCAACAAGCATTTTTGTTTTAAAACTTCCTATTAAGGCCTCTACCAGAATACAACTAACCTTCTCCGATAAACGTTTTTTTGTTTTTTCTCCTGTGTTCTCTGTTACACCTCCCCGTCTCGACCTCACCGAGCCGAGGAGGGTCCTGCCTCGTTTTTTGTTACCTTTTGTAGACTCACATTCCCCTTTTCCACTCGCTCTCCCCTTTTTTCTATTTATTTCTCTTGCCTTTTTCCGGCAATCTTTCTCTATATGCCCTTTAAAATGCCATATCTGCAAATAATGTCTCTTGACTTGTTTACATAACACTGTGTCGAAATATGCCCCAATTTTTGGCAATTATAGCACCTAACTTCTTTGAATGATCTTTGCATTCCACCTCTTCCTCTCTCACCTGCTGTGTTATTTGATTCTCGTCTCTCCAGCTCATTTTTTCTTCGCTCTTCCTCTCCTCGTCTCCTTTCTGTTTCTTTATTTTGTTGTCCCACAATCTTTTTTATAGTTTCCTCTATTTTTACTGCGATATTACGTTTTACTCTATCCATTAATCTTTCCTCCAACTCTGTATCTGTTAACATATTCATTGTTACCGTTTTCCCTTTTACTCTTTTTTCTGCTTCTTCAATACTCTCAGCCGCCTTAACTGCTTCATCCCAGTTTCTAAGGTTCATATACACCATTCCCTTTTGAATATGGGGTAATAATTTTGCAATAAATCTTTCTTTTGATCGACTCGCTATTAATTCTCTCCCGTATTCTCTTTTAGCTTCCTGGACTGGTCCTTCGCCTTCAACTGGCATCAATAGACGTCTACCCAAAGCTTGAAGTCTAATTGCAAATTGCAACACACACTCATTCTTCTCCTGATGACATTCTGAAAACAATCGTTAACTTTTGTCCGAAGTAGGACGTGAAAATCTCGCAATCATTATTCTTTTAAAATCTTGATATGTGTCTACTCCGACCATATCCTCGCTTTCTCGTGCATAATATAATGCTTCACCTACTAAACGAACTCTTACCATAGCTAAAGTAACACCTGGTTCCCAATGACCCGCTGCTGCTATCTCTTCTGCTCTACGAAAAAATTCTGTGACGCTCTGACTCCCATCAGAAATTGGGATGTCTACATAAAGACCCAGCAATTGTACGTTCGCCTCTACATGCACATCTCCCATAGCACCTTCTCCCAATACGTTCCCTTCTGCATCTCTGTTTGCCATCATGATAATAAATCCCCAATAGCTTATAGCAAAAATCTTAATGTTGCTAATCTTACCCACTACGTAAGCAAGATCCAAAAGACTTTAAAATACTATAAATTGTCGCAATTAAATATTTTACCCCAAAGCAAGATTGTAATGATCATTTCTTTTTTAACGTACTCTATTTCCCACCGTCTCTCCAAACAATTTTCAAAATATCAATATGTACTAATTTCTCTAACACTAATATTTAAACCAATATGTGTCGATCCTGCACCAATTGTACGGGTCCCAGACATTAAAAAACATTATTTAAAACACCAATTTTAGTTAGAGTCTGGTCTGCCCTATCGTTTGTGAAAATAAACGGGTAGCCAAGGTTCGATTTGGTCCGACCCGGTCGTGAAAGTGCACCGGGGTTTATAGTGTTATGAAAATTATCTCTGGAAAAACAATTAGAACAAGTGTTTTAAATATAAAAACACACATTTATTTTACAACAAAACATTATATACAGTAAATATAATATATATCTTTAAAGGTAAGTTTTAATCAAAATGGATTATTAAATTGCTACACACTCTTTATAATAAATTCTTTCATTTTTAATAATCAAAATATCTGAAATCTACTTTTATCAACTTCAGTGATAATATTAAAGATTAACTTCTTAAACCTTTTTAATTAACATTATTCTATTTCTCAGCAGGCTCTTTAGAAATCTTTTATTATTTTACAAATTAGTCGTCATCTCATGCACTGTATATGAGATTTCAAGCATATTAAACTAATAAAGTATTTACTCTTTTCTTATTAAAAGTTAAATAGAACAAGATTTCTCACAAATTATCATATCTACAAATTCATGTTCTTTGTGACCTTTGTGATATAAAAAGAAGGAGAAAAGGATGTGCATCATTACCCGGTCTTCTCCTTGTTTCCGTCGTCGCTCGTTGCTCGCTGCGGTGAGTGGCGGGGGGTGGCGTGATTTCTTCTACGTCGGGCTCCGCGAAAGTTTTTTTAACTAACATTGGCTTAAATCATAACAATAGTCAGAATAATAGTTATTTTTTATTTGATCTTTGGTAGGGGATAATAAAACTGTTTCTAACTAAAGGTAGTTTTCTAGTGAAAGTGTTTCACTCAATAACAATATACCACTTTTTCATGGTTTGTCTCCTCTTCTCCCATTCTGTCAGACAAAACCTCAAAACATCAAACTCTCTGAAGATCTCACAATCAACTGCTTAATGTCCCTCTAAAAATTGTAAAGAGACGCCGCTCACAGACGATAAAATAATCATCGTTGATTGGTCAAAAAATTTAATAGGTGTTCAAGTATTGATAGACACGGCACAGAGCTCGCTATCGAGGAGGAGGGGGGTTTCAGGGTGAAAAGATGATCTCCACTCGACTCGACAGAGCTAACTGTAAATTAACGCCGCTGTTAACCAACTCTGAAAATAAAATACCTCAACTTCACGAACGTATTGTTTAACAATTCCAACGGTTTCAATTATAATCCGTTTTATAACAAAAGTTATAAAATCATCCCAAACTGTTAAAAATCTTCATCAAAGATTATGATTGTTTTTTAAAAATTTAAAACAACATAAACAGAGGGGGTGGGTCGCCACATGAGTAAGGAGGGGATCCTTCAGTATAGACACTATGTTACTCGACATTTCGAGAGACTCGATACTCATGCTTATATTTCCATAGTTCATTTATTCTAAGCACGAGTTCATTTATTCATTGATTCTGTACAATCGTTCATTGATAAATAAATAAAAGGTTTATGTACTGTATAAAATATTTATTTATTTGTTGCATCTAAAAACATTATCATGATTCAATGTTTCGGGTTGCAGATTCGAATCTAAGTCATCTTTTTTTGTCTTATGATTGGCTATAGAGCTCCAGATTGTTTTTAGTCAGGAATTATAAGAAGATGCCAACTCTCCAAGCCAGCAGCAGCGGTCTTAAAGTTTAATAGCTAGGTGTGAGCACCTTTGCGCTAATTTTAGATTAATTCAATCTTCATTTGATGATTCTTAAGAACATCATTTGAGAAATTCAAAATTGTTAGGTTAATTCAATTTTAAGTTTTAGTTTTCTTTTATTAATACACACCACATAGATTTATTATTTTCGTTCGTATCGAGGTTTTTAACAAAGAATCCACAGCAGACCACCTGCTATATCAATTACATATTCCATAAATTGCCAGTTATCATCCCTTAACCCGCGGCCTAGCTCCAAAAGGTACATCTTTCCACCGTCGAAGAAAGAGCGTTTCATCAAGTCCTCAGAGTTGGACGAGCTATCAGCCCGACATCCAGAGAGAGAGAGAGAGAGAGAGAGAGAGAGAGAGAGAGAGAGAGAGACAGAGACAGAGACACCCGGATCAGCCAAGCGGTCGCGGGCAGATTGAGAAGATACGGTAAAGCTGAACTCTTAATCCCGTCTCAGTGGCCATTTCATATTTTACACTTTCATTTCTTATTTCATAGTGGGAACGGAACATTTAAATAACAACTAAGTTTGTGGGAAAGACAAATCTTATTATTAATCTTGGGTATTGAATACCTTTTCTTAACGGAAAACTTATATCTAGTATTCATATTAGAGCTGTAACACACGCATTGCATGCTATTTAAAGTTGATAAATCAAGTTCGTAAATATTTCTCATCAGTAAACATTATACATTATGCTTTATTCAAAATCACACAACTATCTTTAATTTTCATTATTACGATACACCTTTATCAAAATACACCTTTATTACTATTAGACTCACTTATCAGAACCCTTATTTTATGATCACAATAATTCTAACTTTTGTTGATCATTATCTCGTAGTTTTTATATGTCCAAAATTGGAAATTGACTTATTAATTTTCATACATACTTGTTCCAAATTTGCAAATTTATGCATTGAAATTCCAAAATTTGAAAATAAACTGTATATCTAGAAACGAGATATCCTAAGTTGTTATAGTTACATATTTGAATTTATTATAGTTTCTTTAAGGTGTTATAAATTTTATTATTTGTTACTGTAGTTAACATTTTTATCTTTTTCTTAATTAGAGAAATCATTTCCAAAATTACTTATTTTAATTCGTTACTTGTTTTATAGACCATTAAATGGTTCAAATAAATTCTATTTTTATTGTTGAATTGCAAGTGTGCTCAGATTCCTCATTCTCTTTGGCGGAACCCCCAGTGCGAGGCTACACTTTTAGTTATGTAAGTGGGATAAATAAATCATTATAAGTTGGCTAAATAAATAATTTGAAGGCGCAGTCTTTATTCTAAATTATCTAAATTATAAATTCGATATTCATCATTTTTATCTCCCTGAAAACCTTACACTATGATTCCACCACCACATTTCATAGTAAGATAAATACGCTGAGGTAAAAGATGTTCAATTGAGATTTGCCAGACCCAAACACATACAGGGTGGTTATAAAATTAGTTCTCCTACTCAGAGCCCTCTAGAGCCCAATCTAATCAACCAATTGTGATGCAAATTGAAATGTAGGCTATTCAGATGAGGGGGGAGAGAATTCCAGAAAGAAAAAACTTAGTGCAAATTTTCATCACCACGTGAAAATTGGCGCTGTGGAAAAATAAATGGAGATTTAAAACTAGTTTTATTGTTTTAAACAAGCACGCAAGGTTTTTGTTTGATTACAGCATATTTTCAATATGTCCGCCACCTGCGTCAGTGACATGTTGGAAGCGTAGCGCAGCATGATCAATTGTTGTATGAAGCGTCTCCCGGGGAATGTCTGAGATATGTCGTCTAATGCTGGCTTTCACGCACAGTCCGTACGCTTTGTTGATAGACCCGATCTTTCAAATATCCCCAGAGCCAAAAATCGCACGGGTTCAAATCCGGAGAACGTGGAGGCCATGCATCTGGAAAGTGTAATGCTGATCTTGGAGATCACACGATCATCTCCAAAGTTGGCGCAAAGCAGTTCTTTCACTTGTCGACAAATATGAGGAGGTGCTCCATCTTGCATGAAGACTGTGGTTTCCAAACATCGTCGTTCTCGCAAGGTAAGAATCACATGCTGTGAAAGAAGTTCACAATACTATGTACTTGTCACAGAACATCTTACAGGACCTCGTTGGATGAAAAAGGGGCCTGAAATAAAATCAGCGGTGAATCCATACCACACAGTCACGTATTCAGAATGCAATGGCTTTTCATGCACGATATGGAGGAGCGAGGCACTTCATATGCGGCAGTTCTGCGTGTTCATCGCTCCTTCTGGTGTGAAATGTGCTTCGTCTAACCATAGAATGTTCCAAGGCCACAGGTCAACAACAATCATCCTCTCCAGAAAGCGATAAGCAGATCACTGAAACAGGGATGGACAATTTGCGTGCAGTTGTTTGAACACTTGTTGCAGAATGTTAAGAAGAGGAAGCTCTGTCTACTACTGTAACAGCCACGTCCTCAACAACTTTGTCTGCTATCTTGCACTGTCCTCTTCCTGGTGCGATAGCCAGACTGCCAGTCGATTCTAATTTCTTTATCATTTTTCGCTACCCAGTAACTGACATGGGCCCTTTTTACAGTCCTTTTAGAGGACGATATGCTCGCAATGCAGTTGGACTGGTGCTTTTATTCTGCAAAAAAAATTTACCAACAGTGCCCATTCTTTCTTGCTTAAAATCATGATCTTTCGTGAAAGCTTTTCACTAAACATAATGAATGAATGGATCGAATGGATCAATCCATTCCATTCTGAGTATGTTGACTTTTTAATTTGCTCAAACTTTCTGCTAATAAGGCCGATATTGAGAACGAACATATGCTATAATCAAACAATAACATATGCTATAATCATACCTTGCCTGCTTGTTGAAAACAATATAACTAGTTTTAAAATCCTCATTTGTCATTGCAAAGCGCCACATTTACACCTGATAGTGAAAATTTGCACTAATTTTTTTCTTTCCGGAATTCTCTCACCCATGGTCTGAATAGCCTACATTTCAATTTGCATCACAATCGGTTCATTAGATTGGTCTCTAGAGGGCTCTGAGTAGGCGAACTTATTTCATAACCACCCTTCACGTCAGAATGGTATACATAACCATTATTTCATAACCACCCTGAGCATAATGGGTCTCGTCATAAAATATTACCGTTCCCTATAGCAGTACTGTCCAGTTGCGACATTGTAAATGCCAGTAGAGTGTGGAAGCCTTGTTGAATAGTAAGGTATTTGATTTATAATGCCACACATTCAGGAATGCCGAAAGTATTCAATTCCTTCCGTAGAGGATTGCAATGTTGCTTGTTGGAATCCATTATGATGACGTGGAGGGTGATCCTTTCGGTCTTATGGTTACGTTTTGTGAGATATCCAACATGCGGAGCTTGCCTGCTTTATTTACTCGAGGTGCCAGTGAAAAGGTAATAGCTTATTGGAAATTTTTGGAATCTTTTTGCAGCTAATGTGACATTCCAAATAAAACTTTTAGAGTAAATGTTGGTAGTAGAAGTAAAGATTAGACAGAAAAGGCTTGGAATAAAACAAAAATTGAGTCTTACCCGATGATATGAAATGAGTACATTGCCAATGAGCTGCTTTCAGTGCCACCAACGCGTCCCCATTTGAAAGCCTGTCAGCCATTGCTTTGGTTGGCAAAAAAAGGCCTTCATCGTATGATTACGTTTTAAGTTTGCGCAGACAAACACACTATAACTCAATGCCGAATTCTTGTCCAGCTTTAAATTGTAGTAATAGATATATTAAAGGTTCACCGCTGACTTTTCACAGGTGTGTTATTATCTTTCTGCGTCTTGAAATGTTTTTCTCATGTAAAAATCCTGGTCATCTGTTATATCGTGGTTGTTGATACATAAAAGATGCCGATATTCATTAAAGAGAGATCGAATCATTATTGTTTTAATGCTAATCCTAAATGTTTGTAAGCTTTCACAGCAATATTTTATAAGTAAACAAACTAGAAACAGTTTCCAAATATTATTTTGTCATTTTAATGCATTTAATGCACTCCGTGTAAAGGTTTATTTATTAAAATGTGTATTGCTCTAAAGCGAAGTCACGAATGGATGATTTAAAAAAGAGAGACGTCAAATGTATGACATTGAATGAATTTATTAACTCTTTTTAGTTTTATTAGTTAAAAAATCACGCTGTGGACGCTTGTAAATAATTATTGATAATTATTTCATTAATTCACGGTGCTGACATGGTCTTTACTGCACAGAGATTCGATCTCTCTTTAACATCTCCTATATCCAACCATGTTTCAGTGATACCAGAATGATTGTTTAGAGTTATTTATGAAATTATATACCGCATTTATTAAAAAGCTTCTAAATTTGGGAGAGGTCGCTTAAGAAATTTCAGACTACAAGCACGATGTTGGTGGGGGTGGGGGCTTTCTCAGCTGGCGACAAAGCTGATATATAGTAATGGCGCTTTGGCTGGCGATGTTGTTCTGCCAACCATAGTAATGGCGCCTACACTAACAGTATAGAGATTAGTTCCACTTTTCGCCGCCTTCAAATTGCCCCAATGATGGCGGCCAAATAAGCGATCTACTCATTTCATATCGTTGGTCTTACCATCGTGTGTTGATTCTTTTTTACTTTTAAAATAAGTAATTTGGATTCTCATTTTCCGTTCTCAAAAATAAGAAATGGATTTAGCCAATGATGTGCTAACATGCTCAGAAATGGACCTAACGCGTAATTAACAAAATTGGATTTCAGTTCTAAAGGGATGTTTGTGTAGGATAGGTAATTTTAAGTAACAGTAAAAAAAAACTAACATTAAATCTTATAAAAGACACTTTTTATTCAAGCAAATTTCCTTTTAGGTTAACTCTATAAATCGAAGAACCAGCTCTTGTCTTTCTTTTGAAGCGCATAAAAAGTGTTTGTATGAATGTGCTAGGAAAACGTATGATAAGTTAAATTTATCATGCAGGTAAGATATTTCTATATACACGTTATTTCACTATTGCATTTTGTACAGTCTAGCCACATTATTATGACCACCAACTAGTCATCAGAATGAACACCATATGCAGCACGGACAAGACTATACAGCATGGGAAAGAGCTTCAAGGCATCTACAATTAGACACTGCAAGGCGTTCACTGATTTAGAGCCATGCAGAGTGCAATATGTTCGACAGAGCCAAAGGAAGCGTAATGGAGGATGCAAGTAGCTAAAATTATTTCCGAGATGATGCGAAAGATGCTCGATTGGACAGGCCAAAAAGTCTTGGGCCCGCTACGCCCCAACAATTCCCGGACAATCCTTGTTGTATGACTTGTCAAATTGTTCTGGAATATGCCCAAGAGCCAAGGAAAATTAGTGAACATGTATCGGTGTACCTGATCCGCAATGATAGATTAATGAGTAAATCGGTTGAGAGTTCCTCATGAGTGAATTAATGAGCAAATCAAGAATGTCAATGGACCCAAACAATGCCAACCAAAACATACCCAGGCAGTAACATTGCCACGTCAGCTTGCCATTGCTAGCTTGTGTTCTTCCAACAGTGGTTGCAGGGTGGTTCGTTTCGGAGGTTTTCTGCCAAATAAAACATAACCAATCACTCGACAGAGAAATACAAATTTTTGTCAAATTCGCTGATATACGGTCGAGCAGGGCTTTTTTGAGACCTGAGCCGGGGAAGTTTATTCAAAAAATATGATAGATTATCTTGATTGCTTTGCATGAGAGATACCTGAATAATTTTTATACACTGTATTCAACATTTTCGTTTCGTTTAAATCCTGCAATCAATATTTCTCCCACTTCCCTTTGGCGTTCGGACAGTATGTAATGCACCACCAGTTAATGTGTTAAGTATACAGGGTGATTTACATCGAATGTAAAATACTTAAAGGGGGTATTATAGAGGTTAAGATAAACACAAAACGTCCTATGAACATGTGTTCAAATATGAATGATAACTGAGATATGAACAGAAATAAAAATGCCGCCACCAAGATCAACAAGTTATAATAACTCAGATTCTGTAGAGCCTAGATTAATGAAATTTGGAGGAATAACAGAGTACATAAGACTGTGTATACCTTTAAAATTTGATTTAATTCTAACAAGAAGTTTCCAAGTTACTCATTCTCGTTGGAATTCAATCAAATTTTAACGGTATACACAGTCTTATGTACTCTGTTATTCCTCCAAATTTCATTAATCTAGGCTCTACAGAATCTGAGTTATTATAACTTGTTGATCTTAGTGGCGGCATTTTTATTTCTGTTCATATCTCAGTTATCGTTCATATTTGAACCCATGTTCATAGGACGTTTTGTGTTTATCTTAACCTCTATAATAGCCCCTTTAAGTATTTTATATTCGATGTTAAACACCCTGTATAGTGCAACACCAGTTAATGTGTTAACAAACTTTCAACTCCCCTTTCCCTCCCCCTTTTCCGTGAATTTATCCGATATTTTAATAGTTATTCTGCTATTCGGGGGGGCGGAGGCGAATCCAACAAATCAGAGATCATTAAAATCGGACCAGCCTTTCTTGAGTTATAAATGGTGTAACTAACCGACTTTGTTTTATGTATTTAGATATTTTAAAGAGATTTTAATGTCTCGTTTTCGAATTGTTACCTCTTCTCGTCAAGAGAGGGCAATAAAAATGAAGCTCAGAAGACATTGTAGAATGACTTGCCTCTGGAGAAAGGAACTGCTCCGCTCTGTGATTGGTCAGTAGATCACACGAAATTACGTCACCTCAAACGAAGCTTGAGGTGTGCGAATGTGTGTAAGAACTACAAGAATGCACTGGGTTCGTTAAGAACTAAACGCGATTAGTGATGGGCAAAAGTTAACTAAATTTTAGTTAACTAATT
>JAHWFO010107198.1:0-10732 GCA_023313115.1 Rhysida immarginata | reverse complement strand
TCATCAGCCCCTAAGCGGCAAATAGTTCGAGTTCAAACTGCATACAAAGACGTGTTAAGAGCGGCGTTGGCTCTCTCTAAAGTCTCTTCAATTACAGAGATCTGTCATACTTATCAGATTCCAACGTTAACTAAAATAATTACTTATGACTGAATTAAAGAACTATACGATGCATTCTGTCAGAGAGTGCAATACGGTAGACGCAGAAATACAAAATCACGTTTACCATACTGATTTCCAAATTTCGTGAAGGCTTTTTAACCGACTAAAAAAAGGAGGTTATCAATTCAATGCTATGTAGGTAATATTGTTGGAATTGCACAATATTCTTATATATTAGTGTATTTGGGCTTGTAAACAAGTATACCAAATTTCATAATAAGTATATGTATGCATGCATGTAAGTATGTATGTTTGTCCACGAATTTCTCAGAAACTAGAAATCGAATTGCAATAATACTTTTTTATTGGGTTAAGTATCTTTCAACTTAGGGATAAATCCAAGTTTCATCAAAATCGGTTCAGTAGTTTTCAAGATATGGACTGATATACACTGAGTGAGCATATTATTATGATCACCTGACATGTTTATGCAAATGCGCGCACGGACGTAGCCACAATGTTGCTAGCGGGCCGGAGCAATATAAAAAAAGGAAGTGTCGTCGACAACAGGATACGTGTTCCATTCTTCAACTATGGATAAACGACTCGATTTAACAGCCTTCGAACGCGAGATGATTGTAGGTACTCGGAGCTATGGAGCAAGTATCAGCGAAACAGCAGCATTCGTGGGGTGCTCAAGAGCAGCCGTCGTTAAAGTATTTAAAGACTGGACGGTTAGCCAGAAGACGGCTCTGAACGTTCGCGTTGTGGCCTCCCGCGGATGGTTGATGATCGGACAGAACGAAGACTGTCACGACTGGTTAAGGATAACAGAAGGGCAACTGTGCATCAAATCACCACTGACCTTAATCATTGGTCCTCCATAATGGACTCTGAACGCACTGTCCGCCGCACACTGCATCGCATGGGATACGGAAGCCGAAGACCTGTCCGCACACCTTTGCTGTCTGCAGCCAATAAGCGGAAACGACTCCATTTCGCTCTGGAGTACAAGAACTGGACTATCGAGCAGTGGAAACAAATCATGTGGTCTGACGAGTCACTATTCCAGTTACATCATGCAGACGGCCGCGTGAGAATCTGGCGGAAACAGCACGAAAGCACGGACCCCGCATACAATCCTTCAGGCCGGTGCGGGCAGTGTTATAGTCTTGGGAATGTTTTCCTGGCATGCGTTGGATCCGTTAATACGTATTGAACAACGTCTGGATGGCACAGTATACCTCCATATCGTCGCCGATCAAGTCCACCCTGTCATGTTGATGGCATACCCCAATAGAGATGGCTACTTCCAGCAAGACAATGCTCCATGCCACAGAGCTCGTATTGTGCAGGAGTGGTTCCAGGAAATGAAGGGAATTTTACCTTACTTCGGTGCCCCCCACAATCTCCAGATCTCACTCCAATTTAGCATTTGTGGGACGAAGTCGAACGAATCATCAGACGGCTTGATCCATCACCGTCCAATCTAGCACAGCTAAACAGTGCTATCCATCAGGCATGGTGTCAGATTCCTCCCACCACCTTCCAACATCTCGTGGAAACAATGCCACGAAGAATCATCGCAGTATTAAAGGCAAAAGGTGGCCCAACGAGATACTGACAGGGTGGTCATAATAATATGTTCACTCAGTGTAGTTAGGCGATAGTGAAAGTTTCATTAAAATCGTTTTTTTATACTCTGTTTAATCTTGTTATTTTATCATTGGGAATCAGGTTATCAATTGTTGTTTGGACCGCTGTTTCAATCATAAGAAACATGCCTATTGCAGGCTCTAAATTTTCTATAACCATTTTCTGTTTGTTTTACATATCCCCCGTTGGGATGCAGTTGTTTTTAATAATAATAATAATAATAATAATAATAATAATAATAATAATAATAATTCCTATGTATAAAAAAGTTGACCCCTTCCTACATTCTACAATTATTGCCCAATCTCCATGTTCCCCTTATTTGCAAAAATATTTGAGAGCCTCTTTTATTCCCGCCTGTCCTATATCTTTTCCTCCCTCCGTCAAAACATGGATTTACAGGGTCGGGACACATTAATATGACTACCTCTCCTCGAACATGTTGGAACGTCCCATAGTATGCTGATGAAAAATCATTGCATATCATTAAAAGCTGACAACAGCAGACAAGTAGTAGCATCCGTTAACACGGCAATTGTCGCCGTCATTGGCAGAGCAAGTGACCTGTTGACCTCCAGAAGGGGTTGATCATTGGCTATCGGGCCAAGGAGGACAGCATTCAGAAACGGCCAGCTTTGTGAACTGTTCTAGGGCTGCCATTGTGAAGGTTTACCGCGACTGGACGAAGCAGACACTTTCGAGCAACCAAAGAGGTAACTGTGGGTCCCCATGGGCCATCGATCCTAGAGACGAGCGTCGGTTACGATGCCTGGCCAAGACCAATAAGCGTCCCCCTGTTGACCAAAAAGACAGCAAATGAACAGTGGGGCCACTAGCGTGTCAGCACCAAGACAAGTGCAACGATCCCTCTTGAGGTTTGGGCACTGGAGCAGGCGTAAGGTAACAGCACCCATGTTGACGCCTGTACATTGCCAAAAACGCCTCCAATTCTCAATGAACTTTCGCCTTTGGACCTCGGACGAGGTTGCTTTCTCAGACGAGTCGCGGTTTCTGATGAACAGAGTGAACGGACAATGGAGAATTCGCCGGGAAGCATCTGAGAACAGGCATCCCGACACCATCGTTGGCAGATGACAGGCTGGTGGGGGAGGTGTGACTGTTTGGGGGTTATTTTCCTGGTATGGTCTGAGTCCACTGTTACCGCTGGAGGATACACTGAATGCTGTTCGTTACCTGACGATCGTCGGAGACCAGGTACACCCCTTCATGTCGACAGTCTTTCCTCAGGGTGATGGCACCTTTTGACAGGACAATGCTTCCTGTTATAATGCCAAAATTGTCCACGATTGGTTCGAGGGCATGAGGATGAATTCAAGCTACTCCCATGACCAACAAACTCCCCGGACCTCAAGCCCATTGAACATTTGTGGGGCCATCTCGATCGCCATGTCCGCAAGCTGGACCCTCTACCACGCACGGTGATATAATTACGTTATGCACAGATCGCCGAATGGTCCCAGATACCTGCAACCACCTTCTGAGGACTTATTGATTCTCTACCACGTCGACTAGCTGCTGTGCTTGCTGCCAAAAGTGGATATTCCGGATACTAGCAAGTAGTTATATTAATGTGTCCCGACCCTGTATATTCAAAAGAAGAAACTCCATTGCCTGTTTACAACTAACGGAATTTATAATTACCAACATGACAAACAATAAACTAGTAATCTCTCTATTTTTATATTACTCTTGCTCATGTATATATACTCCTTATGGCAAGGCATGGTTGACATACTGGAACCTGAATTTGATTACCTAATTACTAAATGACTATTGTTTATCAGCAACAAAACTTTTTCCAAACCCTTTTACACTTTCTTCTAAATTAAACTACTTCTATTTCAAGATGTATTGTTTGTTTTTAGTTTTCTGATAATTGGTGTATTGTTTCAATTGACAATCTACAAATGATACTGAAAACTTTTATGATTACTGTTGTACACTGCAAAAGGCTTTTGTTTAAGTACAGGTGATAAATGAAGCATTTTCTAGCTCTAGAAACCCGGATGGGTTTGGTGGTGTACGAGGATTAGCTTTACAAACAAATCATTATGAAAAAGAGATTGGTGAATGGTTAAGGGGTTTCCAGCTTACACATTACGTAAGCTTAGACATCGTTATCATTGCAACCGAATGAGAGTTTTTTCAACTTTTGACCAATTTCAAGTTGATCTGGTGGATCTATCGAGTCTGTCAAAACAGAACGATGGGTATAAATTTCTCCTTGCTGCATCGATGTTTTCTCTCGATTTGCATGAGTTGTCCCACTTAAAACGAAGACAGGGCAAGCGCTTCAAAAAGCCTTTCAAAAAATTTTCACCGATGGTCAGGTCCTGCTAAAAGTGAACAGTGATACAGGGAAGGTGTTTTTAAATAAACACGTTCAAGACTATTTTAAAGAACTCAACATTAATTTCTTTACAACCTAATCCGATATGAGGGCCGCAACAGCCGAACGATTTAACCTTACCTTAAAAACCCAGATGTTTATGTATTTTACGTAGGCCAACACACATATGTATCTCGAAATGCGCCGGCTCTGCGGTTGAAAATGCAACGATATTACACAGCGGCACCAGAAAATTGGAGACACATGCGTATTTCAAAAGTGAAAAACATATATGATAAGGGTTATCTACCTAAATGGACTGAGAAAGTGTTTGAAGTTTCAAAAATCCTTTTTCGAAAACCTGCTGTATATAAAATAAAAGATTACATAGGTTCTGAGATTGCAGGCGTATTCAATGAACAGGAGTTAGAAAAGTTAAAATGCCTGAAGTCTTCAACATTCAGGGAATTATTCGAAGGCGTACAAGGCATTGTGTCCGTGAAGCTTTTGTGAAATGACATGAACAGCTGGGTTCGAGAGACAGATCTTTCAAACGTTTAAGAAGTTATGCTTTGTGTCAGTTGTGTTTGTCATTCGTAAGCATGTATGAAGCCACGGATTTCTACGTTACCTTACCTGCGAATACTGCGACAGATTATAAAAAACAGTCCAATACAACGGCTCATTTTTTCACACGGCTACCACGTACGCTACGTTTTTAAGGTCGGAAAGGTTGCATTAATGGAAACGCATTTCCCTGCCCTTTTCAAGAACATCACAGCTGTAAACAATACTTTTAAAATTAATTTTAAGGATGATCAAATCGAGGAATAAATTGAATTCAACATTATTCCACTGATAGAAATCAAATGCTCTCATCTTTCATACTTGAATTCGAACTGGTTTTACAAGCATATTTGAAAGATTTTTTTTTACCACGACATAACTTCTTCGGTACAAGACATTGCTACGAGTTTCTCATCGAATGTCGGGATCAGATTTAATACACCGGAATTTTATAAGGTATTTAATGTTTTTCCAAATATATTTTTGAGGAGCGTTTCTCTCTATTGCCAGATTACAATGCAACGTTTTGTGACTGGTGTCAGTGTATGTTTTGAGTTCGTTTGATGTTTTGTTTTTATTTCATAGTTGGTTGGTGTCGTTTATGCAAGTTTCTGTGCTTTAAGTGTATTTGTTGAATAAATGAGTTTTGTAGCGATTGTGTTGCGGTAATTGTGTAAGAGTTGTGTGGTGGGTTGGGTTGCGAATATCGATCATGTGTGTGGAATTTTTTTTTAAATAAAATAAGTCAAGTTACTGTATAGGAAGTTTTATGTTTTGTAGTACGTAAGTGATATTTTCCTGATTGTTGGAAACAGTTTTTTTTTTTAAGTTATCTGAGGGAAGCTGCCGCAATTGTTTAGATGATCGTAAGCAGACATTGTTGGGGCAGCTTTTCTCAGTATGTGAGCCTCAACAAACCCGAAGAAAATGGGAGATTGTTGGGAGAGTGAGCGATCGTAGTCAGTTTTCCTTTTTGCAGCAAGCAAAATATATAAAAAATAAAAAAGATCGTTCGAGTCCCCCCCTCCCGAGCTAGCAGCGATGATGTTTCTGGATGTGTCGGCTACTGGAAAATAGGAGCTTTGATGAAAGCAGGCCTGTATGAAGGTTACAAATTATTTTTAAATAATATGGCCTGTGAATTGATGATGGCTATGTTTTTCTTTTAATGTGCGTGACTGTTATATGTGAAAGCGAGCAGTACAAGAAGGAATGCACCTAGAACGAAGTTTCCCGACCAAGATGAGAATGAATCGGCAACAGAGCGGTGAGATCGTTCCATTTTAGTATTACAGACAGACTTGACGTTATGATCACCAGTGGGGAAATTTAACGTTTGGGAAGCTGCATATCAAAAGAAAGTGACGATTATCATTAATGGCCCAAGATCGACAGTTAATTCTCTTATGTTAATCTATCTGAGTTAAATGTTTGTTTATTGCACGGCGCTGAAGCACACTGATATTGAGAAGCGATCAACATCGCGTTAAATTTGTATAGATAAGCAGAAATGTTTACAATAACTGTTTACAGAAATGTTTACAACGTATGCCTACAGGTATTGTGATACATGAGTGAATAGAGTGAAGTCTACAGCGTCTATGAGCGGACAGTGAAAGGTCTAAAGGTCGTTGTTGAGGGGTTAATGCTCTCTCCCCTGGTTGACCAAGCAGGTGCAGCGCTAATTTGTAGCACTGTTTGGCAACAAATCAAACGAGGGCGTGACGCTTTCGTGGGATAGGTCTCACAATCTATTCACTCTCGTCAGGTACTTGCGGCCTGTGTTGTAGGCCATTACAGATTGGGCATAGAGTATGATGGGCTCATTGGCTCCCCATGTGCTGGTGCACGTTTTCAATTAAAATGTTTGTAAATTCAGAAGATTTCGCGTTATTTTAACAAGTTAATTGATTATTGGCTAATTTTGATATGATTGTTAAAGTTTATGTCTTTCCAATATGGGGCCCCAGTTTTCAATAGTAATGATTTGTATTTATGATTATTGATCCTAAGCAATTAAAATGAATAATTTATCGTTTGTCAGCCTCTACTCCTTGCGAATATAACATCCACCCCGTGCAAGTCCAAAAACCCGCTCCTGTTGTGCTTGGGGGTGAATTTTCGTAAGGGGGTCCTTACGGCACCCCCCCCCCTCCCACGCACTACAGGGCACAGTTTAAATGGGTGTCGTCTTTTACTGTCACGATAAATTATCCCAAGTTCTCTTCTCTTTATCAACAAGATGTTGAATTTAAGAATACCAAATTGCGAAACAAGCTTGATGCCTTTAATTTTTTAAAAGACAGTTTTAGTCGAGACAAAGTTGGTTAATGATTTTGCTAAATTTACTGGTCGATCAGAACACTTCATTGAATTCCCAGCATGTGCCAATATTCGTTTTAAGAAATTGAAAATTCCCATGTCAATACCCTTAAATGATGCAATCGACGGTTTCATCAGCTATGCTATTTACGACCCACCGGAAACCCCAGAACAAGGCATCTTAAAAATTTTGAGGGGTATGACGAAAACCGAAGAGATGTTGTTGAGGCACTCGTTAAATCGATTCTTTAGAAATAACGGACGATTTACACCATAAAACTCACACCCAAGAAATGTTTTCATTTCAAATGCTCGGAGGGTCGATACAACAAATGTTTTAGCGAAGGTCTGTGGTACACATTAGGTTTACAGACAGACAGACCTCTTTGATATGGAACTCGATATAGACAAAGGGTCGACAGTAATCGACTTAACAAGAGGCATACATAGTTATTATCTGTATACAGACATCATACAACCTCAAGTTGTGGGCAAAACATTTGCGCCGCTCCTAAGAATCATTCCGGTTTCACATGCTAGACGAGAAGTGATTTATCAAATTTTTCATTCACCAAACTACTTTCCCTTAAGTGAAAAAGTCATTGACACGTCATCTGTTCATTCAGATTATGATGATTTGCTATCGTCTATATCTAGGAAAACAGCTGTGAAATTCCATTTTAATAAGAAACTAGCGTAGAGTGAAGTCGGGTTCTTTTTTTCACTGCTTGTTAATGCACATAAATTGCTTCAAGATGCACGTCCCATACAAACCATACCAAGAGGTCATTTCACATAACTATTTAAGTCAGAAGGGTAGTGGGCTACCTGTGTTTAGAGGCACCGTGTTTCAGAGAGGAAACGGAATCGGCTCTGCATTATTCAACCTGTTTCGTTTTGGTACACCGCTACTCAAATCTATTGGTAAAATTCTTGGTCGCCATGCCTTAAGAGGTGATATTTCTGTTTGTAATGACGTGATACAAGGTCAAAATCTCAAGCAGTCATTGACATCACGAATGAAGGAAGCAAGTAGTAGTGCTCTCCAAGAAATAGGTGACAGAGTTCAGATGGGTAGAGGCAGTGCTAAAAAACGAATTTCTACATCATCTACTCATTCGTCCTGAAAAAGACCTAGAAGCAACAGCTTGGAGTCATTTCCGGCGTCCCATTACAGATGAAAAGTCAGGCGCAACGATCAACAAAGATGAAAAATACCCAAAAGAAGAAACAGAAGAAGAAGACAACGAAAAATAAAGTAGCAAAGAGGAGCACGGAATCTGTTTTAAACATCGGTTTTTGCCTAGTACCTATCTAACCATGGCCTTAATGAAACATCAGGTGAGTACAGAATGCCTAAACAGCGATCTTTGCATTTTTTCGATTCCTCACACAAGTGGTCAGCAAGAAAAACGCCAGGTCACAGGATACCAGCCGACAGCCATCATTAGTAAAGACGGACCTATCGAACTCTTTGTACCCAGTTTAGCGGATGTTTACATTGACCTCGATCAAACTATGTTTAGTTTAGAAGTCGTTATCAATACAGGTGATTGGCTACTACTATCCGATGATAAAACAGGTCCTGTAAACCCTTTCTTACACTCGCTATTCTCTCAAGTGGTGTGTTACCTGGGGGATACATTAGTCAGTCATAGCAATAACTTATACGAATACAGAGCTTATTTTGAAACTCCCTTGAACTATGGTCGAACCTCTAAACAAACCCAGCTCACAACAGCAGGTTATTCTAAAGATACAAGTGGAAAAATGGATAATATTGATGATACAAAAAACGGTCTTATGTTATGCAAAAAAACTTGCACGAAATGGTGTTTATTCTTTAGAGGGGTCTCTCTATTTAGATATACTCCATCAGAGTCGACTACTGCTAAACTCTCCGGATTTTAGATTAAGGTTTTACAGAAGTAAGCCAAACTTTGCATTGTTGTCTGGACAAGGTTCACACTAACTATCAGATCACAATTCGAAAAGCAACACTGAACGTCGAGAGAGTTAAAGTTAACACAGCTATGTTATTAGCACATGCAAAGACTCTACAAACGCATTTTACCCTATCAGTCGCGTTGAAATGAGATCGTCGAGCACCACAGCCGGGACTAGAAATCACGTCATACAGAACTTAATCACAGGACAGATTCCGACCCGCTTGATTTTTGCATTTACAATGGGTGAAGCAAAGAATGGTTCTTTTACTTCAAATCCGTTCAACTTTCAACATTTCAATTTGTCTTTTTTCTTACTGTCATTAGATATCCAAGCAATTCCTCTGCACCCACTGATACCAAATTTTTCAAGTTGATCTTACCTGAGAGAGTTTGTTCACTCCATGAAAGCACTTGAGATTTGAAAAGAAGACAGTGATGTAGATATCACTCAGTTTCATTCCAGTGATGGTTCACATTTTTGGCCTTTGATCTTTCAGGGGACAGGAATTATTATTATACATATAGATACAATCTTATATGCAACGGCATGCTAAGCATTGAAGTTCAGTTCTCTGAGGCTTTGGCTAACTCAGTGAACCTGATTGCCTATTGTCAGTATCAGAATCTCCTGGAAATCATTAAAGACAGAAACGTAAGCTTTGATTTCACAAATTAGGATCAATGGACGCCCAACAGCTAAGGAGTGCACTCAAGAGTGACCCCTTCACTCATCCTATGGCACTTGGTGTTTTCCCCGCTGATCTGATCGCATTTCTCAATCCAGGTTTATCCTTCATTACTAATAGCTAATATAGATGATTCCAGTAAACCAGGTACTCATTGGGTGGCCTTCTTTATACCCTCTGTCAAACAAGCATGCATCTTTGAGTCTTTCGGAATGTTTCCCCAATTACACTTCCACCCGTTCATGGCTACACACTCTGAAAAAGGGATCTACCACACAAGAGTAGTGCAACATTAGGCTTCTGACACATGTGGTCATCACTGTTTACATGATCGTAAATTTGGGTTACTTGAACCCTGGTGATCTACTTGGACCCAAATCAAAAAAAAAGTTAAAATATTGAGTCATATAAGTTAAAAGAAAATGTCACAAATTTAATATTAATTCAGTTAATCAATTAATAGCAGAATTAGTGTTATTAAGTCTATCAATAGGAAAAATTGTTTAAAAATGCTTGTTATTTGGGTTAAATTAACCACAATTTGGGTTCAAGTAACCCCAATTTACGGTACCTGAAATTAGCTGCAAGTGGTTAGTCTTATGGAAGACATCGTGAACAACACTTTTACAAATGAACTGATCCTAAATATTCTACTTGTGAAATGTGAATTCCTTCAACATGAGTTTACTAACAATGCCTTATTTATGACATGTCAAGAGTCCAAATGAATTCAATGTTGTCGATCTTTAAATTATTCTGTTTAATCTTTCCAATTTTTTTGTTTTAATTAATTTCTGCATTCGTTTGTTCAAAATAAATGTTTTCAATTCCGAATGAATTTATGCCTATCTGTGTTTCCTTTTTAACGTCTAATAAATTAAACAAAAACAGGTATTTCACGCATTTAATTGTACTTTATTCAAATTTTTTACAGTTTTATAAAAAATAAATATTTAAAGACAGTATTACAAATTGAATTTTTTCACATTAATTTATTATTGAGTGTAATCCATCCAATAGGGGTCATAACGTTTGTTGTGTGATGCTGTTTTTCAAGGATGCTTGTTACGCCCACAGCTCGATATGCAGGATTAACAATG
>JAHWFO010107197.1:0-26596 GCA_023313115.1 Rhysida immarginata | reverse complement strand
CCCCCCCCCCCTAATACGGTGTTGCGCCATCTCTAGCAGCACGAATTCGCCATGGCATGGATTCAATTAGCGGCTGGAAGTATTGTTCCATGATGTTTGTTCATGCGGATGCAACAGCTGCTCCAAGTTGATGCTTATTGGATGTTGGCGGATCCATGCCTCAAATAACCCGTTAGAGCTTATCCCAAAGATGTTCGTTTGGGTTCAGATCGTTTGGTGTCCAGAGGAGTAAGTTGAATTCATTATCATGCTCCTGGAACCATTCCATGACGATACGAGCCTGTGACGCGGAGCATTGTTCTGCTGGAAGTATCCTTCCGATGGGGAATACCATTCCACAGTAGCTTTGAAGGGATGAACACTACACGTATCAGCGAACCAAGAGTATTCCAGGAAAACATTCCCCAGACCATTACAGAGCCTCCACCAGCCTGAACAGTGGAAACCAGACAGGGTGGATCCATAGCTTTGTACTGTTGTCTCCAAATTCTGCATTGGCCATCTGCATGGTGCAGTAGGTAACGGGATTCATCCGACCAGCTGTCCTTCTTCCAGCCGTCGACGATCCAGTGTTGGTGATCACGCAGTTTTGGATGGAGATCAAAGGTACCCGGACTGGCCGTCGACTGTTGTATACCATCCTTGCTAATGTAAGGCGTGTAGAGCAGTCAGAGATGTTAATTTGCGGTCCAGTGTTGTACTCCACGGTTAGCTGATGACTCGTGACGTTTCTATTCGCACGAACAAGCATTCCCATACTATGCTCACCCCTTGGATCGACGAGTCGTTGGCAATCACGTGTTTGCACCTGGCGGGTGGTTTTTTGGTTGTTTATTTAACCAGTCCTGATAAAACCTTGAAATGGTTGTTCGGAAAAAGTCTAGAAGAAATACTATACGGTTTCGGAAATACTCAGCCCACTCACCGGGCACGAACTATCATTCCGCGCTCAAAGTCAGTAAGATCCTTTGTTTTCTCCATGGTGACGGTCAAATGACAAGCAGTCGACAGGTGTGTTTTCGCTTTTTATCGGTACCGACTGTCACATGACCAACTGATACGTAGTAATTGCTATCACAACGGATTTGCATAGTCATAAACTAATAGTTCCTAATAAACTGACCACTCAGTGTACACCATTTACGGGATATAAGGGATACCTGAAAATTTGCATGTGAAGTTCCCATGACTTTTGGCACTTCAGTGTATTTATTATTAATTGAATTTATTTATTTATTTATTTGAAAAAAAAATACAAAAATTACCTAGCCGGAGCCTGTATGGCCATAGTCCGACGAGTTAGGTCTCCAGAAGGTAAAGTACAAAAAACACTAACAACATAAAATAAGTAAAAATTAGAAAACCAAAATAATGATAAATAACAAACAAGCCAATAAAATAAAAATACAAAGATCCATAAATAACCAAAAATCAAATTTAGGATTACAAAAAAGTAAAATTAACATAATAATAATAATAACAAGAAATTAAGCCTCCCGAGGAAGGTATAGGAAAGTAGCGGAAGCCCTGAGTTCATCTTTTTTTTTTTTTTAGCCGGCCAGGCGGCCGAGAGGGCTAGGGCGTAGACTTTCTAGTTGGTTTGTGTTTTTCCCGGGCTGCGTACAAATAAAATTTGTGCTCGCAAAATGACCTTAGTAGTCGACGCTAAAATTTCTTACTTACTTACTTTTCAAATCCGCTTATCCGTTAGGGTAGCGGGGGCAGCAGCCCTATGGAGGATCTCCAGCGATCGCGATCTTTGGCCATCAGGCGCATGTCCTTCCTGGTAATACCCAAGCGACTCGAACCCAGATTCTCCATGTAGTCTCTACCCACCGGCTTGGAAAATAACTGCCTAGGAAGACCAGTTTGCGGCATCCGTATCACGTGGCCATACCAGAGCAAGTGAGATCTCTCAATGCTGAGAAGTAGCGGCCCAACACCTAAAGACTCCCTTATTGTGCTGCTGTGCACTCTATCTAGTAAGGTAACACCTGCTACATCTCTCAGAAATCTCATTTCAGCAGCTTGTACCCGCGATCGCACACTTTCGGTCATTATCCAAGCCTCATGACCATAAGTGAGAATGGGGACAAAGATAGATTTGAAGACAGAGAGCTTGGCTTTGTTACTAGCTCGCGTTTCGTTACCACGGGTCACCACAGTTCACGTCTGAAACTGCTTGCTGCACCCATCCGAGCATCCAATCCTTTCTCCTGCCGTCCATCACTCGTGAATGCAATCCCGAGATACTTGAATTTCTCCACCTGTCTCAATGAAGCTCCCCTAACATGGAGAGCGCACTGAGCAGGCTGTCTTGAAAGGACCAGAACCTCAGTTTTAGCTACACTGATCTTCATCCCAGCTTCTTCACATTTGGCTGCAAACTGGTCTAGACCTTGTCCTCTTTGGGTTGGGGTCCCTGCTTGCAGGGGCCCCTGCCGACCGAGTCACGAGGACCAAACGGCTTGAAAGAAGCCACGATGAAACACCGTCTACCCGGTCTGAAATTCACGACCTAGGGGTGGTTTATACTATACACCGCTCTTATCATGGCAACTCAAAGGTTGTGGCTGCAATTGCTTTCACTGAGAATTTTTGAAATCTTTAATAAATAATGCATTCAAATAATCCGTGTATGCGAATGGACGCGTGTAGCTGTGTCGCTGAAGCGATGCGTGGAGCTTCGCCCAAGCGTTTAGAACTGCAGGGAGCGTGCAGGCGTTTAGGAGGTGACTCGGGGAATGGATCCCGGATCCACATGGGCAGAGTGTCGTATTTGTAACGAGCTTAAACCGCGCTAAATAGTCCAAGAAGGGACCGTGGCCTGTGATCATTTGAATTGTTCGGGGGTGCTAGCCGATCGTATTGGTCGAAAACCTCAGCAGAAACTGGTGAACCGGTCTCCCCTTCGTGGAGTTATCCCATTCCCTTTGCCATGTGTTAAATGCTTCCCTGTACAGAGAGCCCCTAAGATGGCTGACCACCGCAAGCTCGTTGCCAGGGATGCCTGCATGTGATTTGACCCATCGTAGGGTTATGTTGCGTAAATCGACTGCCTGCAGTAAAGCAGTCCTGGCAGCGATGGTCTGCTCGGAGGAACCTCTGTTGCTCGTAATTGCTCTAAGAGCCGCCAGCGTGTCTGACAACACCGTAGCCGACTTCACTGGCGCGACTTTCGATTGATTGAGCCACGTCAGTGCTTCCCTAATGGCTTGCACCTCTGCTTGAAAAACCGAGCAATCAGGTGCCAAGCTGAAGGTCTGTTGGTGAGCCACGGTGAAGCCTTCAAGAACAACAAAGGCTCCTCCTGTCTTACCGCCAATGTTTGACCCATCTGTGTAAATTTCAATGTCGGTGCCAGGGCTGCTGTTGCCATCACACAGTACCTCGATGCTGCGGGCCTCTCAGGTGGGGGTTGGGATGAGAATCCGGGTGGGGCCTCATACTCCAAAAAGGTGGGCAGCCATTAATGACCTGCAGGGCCTCCGTGGAGACCGTGCAGTAGGCTCTCGCCAGGGACAAAAGAAAAGGTCGCTGGGCAGTCTGGAGACGCCTCCTTGGGTGTGTGTTGATGGCCCTTTGGCCCCATATCTCCGCTCCGTACAGCAGCATGGGGTTGATGATGTTGATGATGTTGATCAGCAGAGCCTTGCGTGCCCTGGTAGAAAGACCCCAATATTTTCCTGCGAATATAAATATTCTGTTTCCGATCGTTTCCTCTCTTTTGCAGAGGTAGGTGTGTGGCCTACCCAGCATCCCCAAGCATCCAGTATAAAACCAAGGTACTTGATGGAATCAGTACACTGCACTGTTTTATTCCCTATAAGCACTGTTGCTGATCTTTCTCGCAAGGCTCTGTACGGAGGGACATATAGGGAGCCAAATTTATCTGTATTGTAGTTCAGACCGCAGCTTGTCGCCCACTGCTTACATCGGATCCAGGCTCCGGTGAGAAGGAGTTGCAGCCGATGCACTGTGGGGGCGGACAGTACATCGTCCCTCAAGAGGACAAGGTCGTCAGCAAAGAGCAACCTCTCCACCAGGCAGTCGCCCACGCGAAAACGCTCATCGCCTCGGCTGACGCTGTCTATCCAGTCCATAAAGATAATGGACAAGAGGGGCAACAGTACGCACCTTTGGCGGAGTCTAACACCCACGGTGAGCGGTCTTGACTTAATGCCATTTATCCAGACACACATCTCGGAGCTTTCGTACAGAGACATGATAGCAACCAGTAATTTAGGCTTAAGTAAACTAACCATTTTAACTTTTTATATTGTAAATATTTTTTGTATCCCCTTAGGTCTCACATGTCGGTCTTTGGCCATACCTGACCTAGGGGTTACAGTTGTATTAAACTTTCTTTAAATAAATAAATAAATAAATAAGTAAATAAATAAATTGCCCATCCACTCCATACTCTTGCAACACTTGCCAGAGCTTCTCCGGAGGAACTCTGTCATATGCTTTTTCAAGGTCCACAAAGCAAGCGTAGACCTGTTTTGCATACTCCCAGAATTTCTCAAAGGTTTGCCTTAGAGCAAAAATGTGATCCGTCGTGTTTCGGCCAGGTCGGAAACCACACTGCTCCCCCGATAGTTTGGAGTCGACTATTTCCCGACTTCAGATATCCTTCAGGGGCCTGTCCAGATATCCAAGCAACCTGACACACTCGAGTCAGCCACAGGATACCATCCTGATTTAAGGCCTTTAACACCTCGGACCAGGTATCATCATCACCTGCCTTTTTGCCAGTCTAAAGGGACTTAATTGCCCATCTGACTTCTGCTTCAGTGATATTACCGTGACTATTCTCCGCTCCAAAGTGCACCTCATGTGCCTCAGTTGTTGCTGTCACCGGATTAAGAAGAGTTGCAAAGTATTCCTTCCACCTATGCAACACGCTCTCCTCCATTTTTAGAAGTCTCCCATCTGAACTCTTAATGGTTTGTGATGAAAGAGACTTCTTTCCACAGAGGCGGCGCACTGTCTGCTAGAATACGTTGTTTGCCGAACCACAGTATGCCTCTAATTTCTCCCCGAACTTCTCTCAGGCCTTGACTTTAGCTGTTGATACCGTCTTTGCTGCTGCTTTTTGCGCCTCAGTGTACCGCACTCGACTCAGCATAAGTTGACTTTTTTGCTGTTAACCAAAATTTCTAACAAAACCAATCTTCAATTGTTTTTTATACTTGCATCTGCACTTTTTATTCCTCCCATTTTTTCAATTAAAATAGATTTTTTTGAACCTTGTATTTAGAAAATATAAAATAACCCTATCTTCTTTCCTTTCTCATTATTTTCGATCGAATGATATATTACACCTTATATGTTGCCATAAATTTCTTAAGACCGAGTGATTGCCACCCCCACAACTCCGACCCTATTGGGAAAATTTTGTCCAATCTTTACAGTAATGTTACCCTTGCTTAGAGGAATCTGCATACCGAATTTCACTCTTTTACATGCATAAATACGCGTAGACCTTTTGGTCCCCTCTAATTTCCGTCCCCGAAACTCCGCCCCCAGTGGGCCAATCAAAACCAAATTAAATAGTGAAGGTACACATGCCCATAGTAAGCTACATTCGGAATTTCAACCTTCTACGTCAAAAAGTGCGGAAATTATGAAGGGGACGGACGGACGGACAGGCAGACAGACGGACTTTGTGAAAACAATAACTAGCTTCATTCTTACGCTACTTAATAATAATAAAATATAAAAAAAGGATGAAGAAAACTGTATTGTGTTTGACAAAGGTGATAAAAATATTAATTAAACAAACAATATCCACATTAATATACTCGAAAAACAGTCTTTGTATTATTTAGCAGGCTCAATAATAAGAGTACCTCAGGTAAATAAAAGCTACAGGAATCTGACAACGGTGATTCATCGGCTGGAGCTACTTATTGTTTTCACAATGTCCGTCTGTCTATCCGTCCGTCCGTCCGTCCCCTTCATAATTTCCGCATTTTTTGAGGTAGAAAGTTGAAATTCGGAATTTACTTTACTACGGGCATGTGCACCTTCACTATTTAGTTTGGTTTTGATTGGCCCACTGGGGTCGGAGTTTCGGGGGCGGAAATTAGAGGGGATCAAAAAATCTACCCGTATTTATGCATATAAAAGAGTGAAATTCGGTATGCAGATTCCTCCAAGCAAGAGCAAAATCAACATTACTGTAAAGTTTAGGCCAAATTGTCCCAATAGGGTCGTAGTTGTGGGGGTGGCTGTCGCCTGGTCTTTAGAACTATGACAACATATGGCATGTCATATATCATTAGATCGGAAATGATGAGAAACGAAAGAATATAGAGCTCTTTTTTTCATTTTCTAAATACTACGTTCGAAAAAATCAATTTTTCGATTAAAAGATGGGAAGGGAGGGGATAAAAATTCCGGATAAAAATAGACGACCTCAGCGCTTCCGCTACTTTCCTATATCTTTCTCGGGAGGATTAATTTCTTGTTGTTTCTGAACTTGTCTTCAAATTAATTTATGAACTTGAAAAATGAATAAGAGTGCATGAAGATATCTGGTGAAAGAAATATACAAGACACCGCAAACAGTATTTCTTTATCATCTCATTGCTCCGTTTACCCGAATTGTCATAACGTTTATGAGAAAATTATAAATGTTTATTTTTTGAAAAATTTTCTTCTTAATCCGGCAAAAATTTCATAGATATAGTGGCATGAGAAGCGCTGTCCATAAATTATAAATTTTAATAAAAACTTTAAGCAAATAAGTTATTATTCTATTTAATTTGTACTATCACTTTTTCTTTTTTTATATCTGTGAAAAAAACAATCTACAAAAGAGATTTAATTATTATATAATTCAGTATTAATCAAATTAATTCTTATTTAAAAAAAGGATAATTGAATTCATTTAATAATTGTGATATTTTAATGATTTCCATAAGGGAAAAATTAGCAACTAAAAAGATGGATTGTATTGTTTTTTTAGATTGATATACCTAGCGTTAATAGCGATAATATCTAATTTTATTCTATTATAACGCTAGGCATATCAGTCTACAAAACAATACATTCCATCTCTCTAGTTTTAATTTTTAGTTGCTAATTTTTCCCTTATGGAAATCCTTAAAATATCAAAATTAGACATAACTTTATTTTCAATTCTATAACTTATATATTAAGTTAATAAATTTATCTGGCACTGAGATGCTTTTTGTATTTATTTCTGTCCTATACAAACTATAATTCGAGTCGGTATATCATGGATATCCTATAGCGCAGTATTAGGAAGATTGCTTTTTGCCACAACAATGGCGCCGAGGCAGGAGTTGTCGTTACTCTCTACATCTAGTGCTCTAGACTAATATGAGGAGGTACTCCATCTTGCGTGAAGATAGTGGTTTCCAAGCATCGTCCATCTCGCTAGGCAGGAATCGCATGCTGTGCAAGAAATTCACAATAGCGTGCACTTGTCACAGAACATCTTACAGGACCTCGTTGTGTCACTTCCTCAAAAAAGGGGCCTAGAATATTATCAGCGGTGAACCCACACCTACAGTCACATATTCAGAATGCAGTGGCTTTTAATGCACGACATGGAAGAGCGAGGCACATCATATGCGGCAGTTCTTCGTGTCCACCGCGTCTTCCTAGGTGAAATGTGCTTCGTCCGACCATAGAATATTCCACGGCCACAGGTCATCAAGAATCATCCTCGCCAGAAAGCGATAAGCAAAGTCAGCACGTTGAGAGAGATCTTGAGGTTTTAGCTGTTGTGCCAGATGAATCTTGCATGGGTACCAAAGCAGAATAAACTCCAAGACATTTCGCACCGTGGACTACGGGATGGACAATTCGCGTGCTGTTGCTGGAGCATTTGTTGCAGAATGTAGAGAAGAGGCAGCTCTGTGTATCACTGCAACAGCCACGTCCGCAACAACTTCGTCTGTTATCTTTTGCCAACCAAATCGCCAGTGATTCAAATTTCTTTATTATTTTTCGCAACCCAGTATCTGACATGGGTTCTTTTCGCAGTCCTTTTAGAGAACGATATGCTCGCATTGGAGCTACTATCATGCTGGTTAAACAACTTTACCAACAACGCGCGTTCTTTCTTGCTTAAAACCATGATCTTTCGGGAAAGCTTTTCATTAAATATAATATGATGAATGGATCCATCCATTCCATTCTGGTTATGTTGACTTTCTAATTTCATAATTTTTCTGCTAATAAGCCCGATATTGAGAACGAAGCCAAAACAAAAATCTTGCCTGCTTGTTTAAAACAATAAAACTAGTTTTAAACTCTCCATTTGTCATTCCACAGTTCCACATTTTCACCTTGTGGTTAAAATTTGCATTAACTTTTTTCTTTCCGGAATTCTATCCCCCATGGTCTGGATAGTCTACATTTCAATTTGCATCACATTTTTGGTTCATTAGATTGGGCTCTAGAGGGCTCTGAGTAGGCGAGCTTATTTTATAAACACCCTGTATAACATTGGTCAACAACATTTTTGCTACTGGGGAAAATAGAGGTGTTCTAACTAATTTGAGTGTGCTGATTCCAAATCTGAACATCAAATTTCTCTATCATATCAGGATTTCGAGTTATAGAAACTACCAATGTTTAAATTTGACATTGTGGTTATTTTACACAACTGAAACTTAAGCAATATTATTTTACTTAAACATTTAAACTGGTGTTAAATTTAGCTTAGATTTCATAAAAATATTTCTATACAATAGATTAAGATAAGCATTAATTCAAAAATGTTTTAAAGATTTGCTCTTCGGCCTTCTCCTTAGAGAGAGAGGTCTCTTACGAAGGCATTTAAATCTGCTTGACTTAATAAGTAAGGCTTTCGTCTTTCATCAATAAGTTCGTAAACATCCTGTCCACCATCAGCACCTTCGAGACTCTCAGCGGAATTGCAATCACTTTCTAATAACTTTACATCCTGACGTGACAGAGAAATTTGGAATTCAGATTTGGAATCAGCACATTCAAATTTGTCTAGAATACCTAAATTTGTCAAAGTAGCTGATAAAAAGCATTTTTTGTTTACCAGTATAATCGTGTGTCTGGACACTTTTGACCCAGCAGTATGTTCCCGTTAAAAAATGAAGTTTGGTATGCCGCCATACTGTGTGACCATGCCCATTAATCTACAACCAATTAGAATATTGGCATTCAATAGCCGGCCAACAAATCAATCCAGAGTGTAGTTTTTTCATCTGGTGAGAAATCTACTCATGGCTGAATTTTCTGATTGACACAAACCTCCAATATGTCCAAGAAAATGTGTGCTGAAATTTAGGTTCGGAAAAAAAAGATTTCAGTAAACTTATTGTACAGGGAGATACTTCTATAACTCTCATGCTTATATCTTTTATAGCTTTTAAATACGAGTTTTCTTAATCACGAAAGAAGGATACTGATCAGCTAAAACATTATGACCACCACCTGTGATGAACATATGCTTGTCGGAATGATTAAGTGGCACATGATAAAGTGCCAATAGTACTTAATGGCTGCTGTGGATACTGAGGCATCATGCTGTCGGTTACATCTGCTGTGTATTGGGGAAGGAGGCTGATTTAAGAGACTTCGATAAAGGTCAGATTAAATTGGCTGGCCCAAAGGCTTGGGACAAGTATCTCTGAAACGGCATGGCTTGACGATAGTAGATGCCGAGGCATTGGATGTATATGCCTAAACAACGCATGCGAGCATCGAAAATTGTCTTACTTGCTGAATAAAATAAGTTCAAGTGCAAGTATATATGAGCATACTGTACATCATACTGTCCTGGATATTGGACTCTGCAGCAGTAGCCCCCTCTCGTGTACCGATATCAACCCAGCATCATCGACGTTTACGACTAAAGTTGGCCTGTGAACCATGTGATTGGACCACGTAATAATGGAGAAGAATTACCTGGCCTGATGCATGATGATTTCTTTTGCATCCCTTCAGGATACACAGTCTTCCAGATGAACATCAGGACCAGGAACACATCATGAAAGCTGCAAGCTACACAGTCCAGTCACATTAATGTGACCACCCCCTACGTTCAACATCAACGGAAAATGGTTCCGTCCAGAAGGTACGTACCAGTATCAGAGGTGGGGGGATATAGGAAGGGTGCCAAGTGTGGGACCCAGCGGGCCATAGATGAAAGAAGTGAACGACGGCTACGGAAATGCGTGCAAGCAAACAGATGTGCAACCGTGGACCAACTGACCTCCCAAATGAACCAGGGGGCTATCAAATGTGTATCCTCAACGAGAGTTCAACGAACTTAGCTGCGTATGGGGCTCCGTAGCAGATGGCTGGTTCGTGCACCAATGCTGATGGCTGTTCATCGGCGACAAAGACTGACATTTGCACGCCAGTACCGCAACTGGACAGCAACAGAGTGGCGAAACGTGGCTTTTTCCGATGAAACACGATTTATGCTCCAGCGCACAGATGGGCGATGTCATATACGGCGTTCAGCGTCAGAAAACAAACGCCCTGCAAGGGCCCAAGCCGGAGGAAGCAGCGTTATTGTCTGGGGAATGTTTTCATGGCATTCTCTAGGTGGTTGCACTCATCATTGTGGACGGCACCATACATCAATGGAAGTAAGCATCTGTCCTTTCGGACCATGTCCATCCCTACATGCAGATTGTGTTTCCTCAGCACGATGGCATCTTCTAGCAGGACATTGCGACATGCCATAGAGCGTGCGGTGTCCGTGCGTGATTCGATGAGCACGAGGATGCGTTTACGGTACTTTCCTGGCCCCCAGACTCCCCGGATTTAAACCTCATAGAGCATCTGTGGGACCACCTCGATCGGGTTGTTCGCGCCATAGAACTTTTGGTAGCTTGCCATAGAACTGGAGTCGGCTTGGCTTCACATCCCTGTCAATACCTTCCAGAACCTTATTGACCCTCTTCTTGCCCGTCTCCCTACTGTCTGCGCCGCGGAAAGTAGTTATTCTGGCTACTGACAGGTGGTCACATTAATATGACTGGACTGTGTATATGAACATCCTTACTGACCATTAAACCTTGAATGACTTCAGCTTTAGCCACCCCAGATGAAGTCTTCTAGCAGGAAATGATCCTTGTCATAATAAAAGAATGTCCTATAGCATTTCAAGGAATATGTTGATAAATTGCAGCTGATGACCTCATAATGCACTAGATCTCAAAATCCAGCTATCTAGCTCAGAACTCACAATCACCTCCGCATAATCTACGCAATTGCGTTATCTCCGCTTCCAAATCTGGTAAAATTTTCCCCCGGATTTTTTCCAAGGACTTAACGAATCGATGCTACGATAAGAGGCAGCTGTTTTGCATGCCAAACAAGGAGCAACTTGCTATTAGGGTGGGGTCATACATTTTGGCAGATCCGTGTACATGCTCGTTCTGTATATTAATGATAATGGTCCCTTAAAGATTTTGGCACATTAAATTTTTCTTATATTCCAGAGAATGGATCAAACACCAATGGCGATAAATCAATTGATATAATGACGAAATTTTCTTATGGCAACAACTCTAACAGTTGTACTAAAGAAAACACTGGAACATCTCACAGTAAGTCACTAATACAAAGTTCATTCATTTTTCCTATTTCTTGTAAACTCGCAGTTTGCTTTACAATTTCCTTATGTAGCATCCAAATAATGTAATAAGAATATCATTATAGCATATATCATGTTGAATTTCAGCTTATCATGAATGGTGGTCTTCACACTGCCAGTGCTGATGTTCAGTATTGAAGCCAATTCTCGGACATGAATCCGCCTGTTGACCCTGATCAGCTCATTTGTTCGTGCGATGATGCCATCATTTACACCAGTTATTGGCCTTGCCTTATGAGGCTCATTGCTGGTGGATCCTCACCCTCCTTTAAACTTTTGGCATCAAGAAAAGACGGATGATCGAGACAAACCCGACTCTGTGGACTGTCCTTGAAGTATCTGATGAATTTCAGATGCTTCCACACTTTCGTTATGGAGAAACTTGACGATTATTGGTTGTTCCACTTTGGTCGACACATCGCTGTCCGCCATTTTGTGTATACAAATAATCGGTTGTCATGGCAACCGGATGAGAGATGCTGCATTTGGATGACAGGCGGTAGTTGTCATCCCAAAAATGAAAGTTTATATTTTTACAACAATGAAATTTACAAAAAATAAAGTCCAAGTCAGATTTGAACGCCCCTCGTGGTTCATAATTTCCATACTTACTGTCACGTATGAATTTTCGCGTCGTCGCCAATGAAGCTTCCTGAAATCTTCTCTTGATAGGGCGAAATCAAAGCGGCGGCTGTTGATACCGTTGATGGATGGTCGTCAGAATACATTTTTAATGTCGATCGTAGTGAACATTAGTCTATTACCATCCAACAGGAAAACGGCGACCTAGTTAGGGTAATACAACTCTACTAAATGATACGAGAATAATACAGGAAAAATAAACGAAGATTAATCCTACAGTCAAGCTTCTACATAAACTTAACGAATTAGACTATTGGTTAAGTTCTCTACCACATTACAAAACGCTGAGTGCCGAGCGCGGTACAACACGTCGATACCCGCTGGTGTTACCAGATATGTGTAATGAAGCGCTGTCTTGTAGTTGACTGGACTCCCTGTCTAGAAGAGAATGTAATGGCGTAAGAAATGGGGAGCTGTTTACCGAAGTTGAACCATTCCTTGTGTTTGGCTAGCCTCAGATGCTGGAATCGTCGTGGGCTTCTCATAGGTTAATCCTCACGTCCGGCAGCATTCCTCTGTTGCATCTGAATGAGTAGTTTTATGGCCAAATTCGTCAGAATTAATATCAGAATTACCTAAGTAAGTTTGTTCCCACTTCGTTTCTGATTGGTTGAAAGAGTGTTACTCATTTACGCATGTACCAGTTTTCATTTTGTTTCATGGGTATAATACTCATTGTCACGTGTTTTCTTAGCAGAGTTATGATTAAACGTGCAGAGAAAAAGGAGGGATGAAAACGACTTGTATATTCATAATGATATTCTTTAATTGAAATAATGTTTAATGTTGATATTTAAATTACTAACAATGACTTTATCAGTGGAGCGTAATATGCCGCCATGGCTACTTTTCTTGATCACCGACAAACGAGCTAATCGACGACAAAAATGCAAGGTGGGTCTTCACTGGATACGTAGAAATAAGACAGATACCGTATAGACGCGCTTTGACCGGCATGCCGTATATTATCGAGGATGACCAGGGGGCCGTAAAACCCCGTTTTATACGGCATGCCGGAAAATTCGAGACAGAAAATTGAGTTTCCTCCTCACTAGTAGGCGCTTGTTGTTTCTTCAGTTTGACAATGGCGAATGATTTAAATTCTGGGGCAATTACCAGTAACCCTTCTACTGATATAAATGACGACAACAGGACAGACTGGAACTTGACAGACTGTGAAGTTAGTGATGCTGATCGTTCGGATGACGAATAACTATTCCTGTTTTTATTTTCATTTTCTTGTTTTGTTTGGTGGTATTTGGATTGTTTGCATATGTCAAGCGTGTTCTCATTGTATTTAGCATTGTTTTCTCATTTTCAGAAATTTGTAATATTTGTAAGCTGCATATCAACGCAGCTAATATTATATATGCCCATAAACTTTTAATATAATCATTCTACGTTCGACTTAAACAAGAATAAACTTCGTAATTTAACGTTACTTTGCAACGCAACAGTTTGTTTATAAACACAATGTAATTAATAATTATCGAAAAAATATTCACATTTTGCGGCCCTCTTCACTTTTTTCCGGCATGCCGGTTTAGGAACCAGAAAAAGGAGACAGGAAATTTGGTGAACCTCAGATTTTCCGGCATGCCGGTAAAAGCGCGTCTATACGGTACGTAGAATGGCTATAGAGCATGCGTTACCGCTACACTAGAAGGCGGCAACCCTCCAAGGGTAAATTGAACATCGATGTGGAACTAGAAGTAAAATACATTAAATAAATAACCAACATAGTTTTTCAAGGCAACTGTCAAATAGCATATATTATAGCTACACAGTCCAGTCACATTAATGTAACCACCTGTCAGTTGCCAGAATAACCACCTTTCGCGGCGCAGACAGAAGCGAGACGGGTAGTAAATGAATCAATAAGGTTCTATAAGGTATTGACAGGGATGCGAAGCCATGCAGATTCCTATTCTGTGGGGGTTTTAAATTCGGGGAGTTTGTGGGTCATGGAGTATCGTAAATGCATCCTCGTGCTCTTCAAAACCACGTACGGACACTGCGCGCTGTATGGTACGTCGCATTGTCCTGCTGGAAGTTGTCAACGTGCTGAGGAAACACAATCTGCATGTACGGGTTGACATGGTCCTAAAGGATAGATGCGTACTTCCATTGCTCCATGGTGCCCTCCACAATGATGAGTTCACCCAGGGAATGCCATGAAAACATTCCCCAGATCATAACCCTGCCTCCTCCAGACTTGCTGAACTCAGTCTTGCCCAGCTGTCCGAAGGAGCATAAACTGTGACTCATCGGAGAAAGCCACTTTTCCACGCTCTATTGATGTCCAGTTGCGGTACTGGCATGCAAATATCAGTCTTTGTCGCCGGTGAACAGCGTCTGTATTAGTGCACGAACCTGCCATCTGCTGCGGAGCGCCATTCGTTTGTAGCCCCCTGGTTCATCTGGGAGGTTAGTTGGTCCACGGTTGCACATCTGTTGGCTTGCACGCATCTCCGTTGCCGTCGTTCACCTCTGTCATCTATGGCCCGTGGTTCCCCATACTTGGCACGTCGCTGATTTTGGGTATTGCCATTCTGCAATGCACGGTACACTTTAATCATAGCAGCACGCGAACAGTTCACAAGCCCTTTCGGAAATACTTCCGCCATTGGCTCGGAAGCCCTTTTGGTGGTCGGACAAATCCAATTCTGACGCCGTGGTCCCAACAATTCCAATTCTGACGCTCTTCTTATACACACACACCCCCACATCTGATACTGCTACATAGCTTCTGGACGTAACTATTTTCCGCTGATGTTGAACGTAGGGGATGCTCACATTAATGTGACTGGACTGTGTATAATCTATTGGTTTTAATTAAAACTAATACCCTAAAAACTATTCCCCTCGCTAATGCGCAGGGAACCTTTAGGGCGCCCATTAGGGAAACAGGCGAATGCTTTGGGTGGGTAAACTTCTACTGGGATCTCCTCTGTCGGCGAGAGCGTTAATTTCTTACTGGGCGCCGTAAACACTTTTGAAGAATGTGGGTTGTCTCTAGTTGAAATCTACTCAGCCGCAGAATCTGAACATCCCAATGGAAAAAAGGCCGGCAGGATGCAATACTAGGACTGCTCATTACTGAATGTCGAATAAAAATTCTTGAAGGGTGACATAGTGACGCTTCCTTACGTCTATTACTTAATGAACAGTTCTCTTTAGCTTTGGAGTAGGTCCGATGAACTTTTATAAACTGATGCTTATGACGGGAGATTGGATGTGGAACCGCAATGCCAGCAGTATTATCCTCCTGGACAATTGTCTTAACGATCCTTTGGCGTGGGCGACATCGAAGTCCTATTGACGATTTACGACTTTTGTTAACTGCTGGGCTGAGTATGGCTTTGCTCGTGCAATCTTCGTCTCGGGGCAAAATATTAGAAAATGAATTATTCGTTAATCCTTGCATCTCACTTGTAGATGTTCTCTTGATTCCTTTGCTTCTATCGTTAACGTGCAGGGGATGGACAGAATAATAGGAACACCTTTCGATTTAGACGTTTTGTCGAATACCTAGAAGAATACTTGATGATTAATCCTGAAACTTCAGGGGTGTAAAGAGCATGTTTCACCTCATGTATTTCAGCGAAGATTTTGTCCCAAAGACATATACGGGACCAGCAACAAATTGATCAAAAATAATGTTTTTTTGGATCACCCTGTAAAAAATAATGTTTGAAATGCGTTGTAGCTGTAGCATATGACTAGGAGGCTTTTTTACTGATCTGTGTTCATTTGTGTGGGAATAGCACGTATATTCATGGAGATATAAAGGTTTCTTTAAAAAAGAGAAAATCTTTCGTAAGTTTTTTGTTTATATCATGTAAGGTTTTCAACCTAATGAAATCTATTTTCAGGAAACTTGACAAGCTACAGTAGAGACAAAAACCCTGCAATCAGAATATTAAAATATTAAACATTTGACGAAATATGAGCATTCTTACTAAAAAATGTTTAACTGTGCATGCGCAAGTGTTACCGAAAATTTTTGCCTAATTTATTAATTAAACGTATAGAGCTACTTTTATAAAAAGCCCAAGCAAATATCGTGAAAATTTAGAAAGATATCGCCGATAGAATGAGTTGAATTTCAGTTGCTTTCAAAAATAAACAAAACTATAAGGGGCTTTCTCCCAACTATTATTTTTGGGACGGAATTTAACGGTGTCCGGTATCAATTTCTCCTTAAATTCATATGAAGGCATCTTGACCTCATATTCAGTTCATATCAGCTTAAGGAGAAGAAATTGATACCAGTGTCCGGTCCAAAAATAAAAATATGGAGAAAGCCCCTTATCGTCTTGTTTATTTTTAGAGTAACTGACATTCATCTCATTATATTTTTTCTAATTTATTGATTGATTAGTAATCAAATACGTCCATCCAGGGCCTGTATGGTCCTGGATGAACCTGGATTAACGACTGCTGTATGATGATCACTACAACCGTCCACATTTGACGAAAGAGAAGATTTCTGAATCACGCATGGTCACCCATCCAGTGATTAGCCGTGCCTGATGTTGCTTAACTGATATAGGCGATATCTTTCTGAATTTTCACGATATTTGTTTGGGTTTTTTATAAAAGTAGCTCTACACATTTGGCTAGTAAATTATGCAAATAAGGTTTTCGTAAGGCCCTCGCATGCGCAAATAAACATTATTTAGTAAAAATGCTCATATTTTATCAAATATTAAAATTTTAATTAAAATGATGAATAGGGTGGCTACACTTGTCCACAAAAGAATTTATTTCAACGCAGATGTACATTTCTTCTGTTAGGGAGACATCGTTCAGTGTGAGTCATTATTCGAAGAAACAAGCCAGCAAACAGGCTTTCTCGAATAACGTTTACAAATAAAGGGGGTGATAGAGGGTTCAAATCTAAGCAAGATTTTCCTCTTTTCCTCTTTCATTTTTTTCTCTGGGGCATTATTTTTGAGATAAAAAATGTTGGACGTCGCGTAGACGTAATATGCCACTCAACCCGTGCTTCTAGAACAAATCAAAAGCATGGCCAATCATGTAATAGAAAGAAAAAAAACCATTGCATACAGCACAATAACGTGACCTGTTTTTTTATGAAACATGCACATGTTTTACAATAAGTGTTCAAATTGACTCCCTCTGGTATAAATGCATGCCTCACAACGTCGCCGCATGGACTGGCGTACACGTTCAAAATTCCTGCTTCTTCGCGATTCTGGCTACCAGCTCTTCATCGGATCTCACTTGTGTCTCGTAACATATCTAAACAAGCAACTGTTTCCTACAGGTAGGATTTCAACATTTTGTATCTCAAAAACTATTCCCCACAGAAAAATATTAAAGAGAGAAATGTTGCTTAAATTTGATCCCCCTATCACCCCCCCCCCCCCCCCTAAGCTTGTACACATTATTCGAGAACAACTTGTATAAAAAGTCGGAAAACCAGTCAGAAAATAGCGACAAGTACGGTTAATCCTTATTGGTTGAACAATATTTAAACTTCCGTTAACAAAAAAAAGCCAATCGTAAATGTATAGTAAATGTGATTTCTAACTACAAGGTGATTATAATTAAAGTCCCTTTGTAAAAATGCTATAAAAAAACAACCATGAGTCCGAATGACTTCAAATTTGGACTGAGCATTCTTGAAGAAGGGGCATTTGATATGGATAAGAAAAAAAATAGTTCCAAAATTTATCACTAGATGGCGCTGTAAGCGGCATATTATGCCTAGGAGGATTTGTACTATGCAAATTGAAAGATACGCATGCGCATGAGACATTGCATGTGTTATAAAAACGCAGGCCTCATGGCGTTCTCGTCATATTTGTATCTCAGCAGCTTGCCATGGGTCTGTCAATGAAGGATCGCGCTCTGCTTGTGAAGCTCTTTTACAAGAATGGCGACTCTGCCATAGCAGCTTTAAAGAAATTTCGGGTATTAAAGGGAATGAAAAAAGGATGTGGTCCGATGTCTGCAAAGGCTCTGAGGTGTATGATTAAAAAATTCGAAGCGACAGGTTCTTTTGCAGTGAAATCTGGCAGAGGGAGGAAAGCAGTTGCTTTGACGTCAGTAGAAGATGTGGCTGAAGCATTAGAGGAAGGGTCGAACAGTGGTGTGCAAACGTGCAGTGCACGGGGAATTGCCCGAACTTTAGACATGCCTGTGAGCACGGTCAATAAAATTTTACGCAATATCCTGCATTGTTATCCCTATAAAATTACCCATGTTCAGGAGTTACTTCCTGCTGACCTGCCAATTAGACACACGTTTGCTTTAGAATTTCTAGCTCGCATGGAAGTGGACAACGAATGGCCATGGAACATCTTGTGGACAGACGAAGCCCATTTTTATCTCCACGGCGTTGTCAATACACAAAATTGCAGGATATGGGCAACGGAAAATCCTTTCGCATGTGTTTCAATACCGCTTCATTCTGCAAAGGTAACTGTTTGGTGCGGGATGACAGCATCATTGATTATAGGGCCATTTTTTTTCGAGGAAGTGGGTCCTGCGGGTCCCGTTACCTGTACAGTCAATGGTCAACGGTATGCGTGTCTTTTACGCAACCAGGTAATTCCAACACTTCAACAGCATGCATGCGTGGATAGAATAATTTTCATGCAAGATGGCGCTCCTCCGCACATTGCAAAGCCAGTGAAGCAACTGCTGAAGACACATTTCGGAGATGATAGAATTATCAGCCGTCATTTTCCGAGAGCCTGGCCTGCAAGATCACCGGACCTCAATCCTTGTGACTTCTGGCTCTGGGGTTACCTTAAAAATCATGTGTTCAGTGGCCCAGTTGCAAATTTAGCGGAATTGAAGGCTCGGATTACGCACCACGTTCACAACGTGACCCCGGAGACACTCCGGTCTGTTGTGGAACATGCTGTTTATCGGTTAAAACTTGTGGAGGAAAATGGTGGACAGCATATTGAACATGTCTTGCGCAAGTCCCGAGATAATTAATAGGCGTTTCCATTGTTGCTTTTTATGCGGTTTTTGGCCCAAGGACAATTAAAAACCGATTTTTCCCATCCGATATGGTACGACCTTGCCGTGGTGGATGGGCTTTGCACTAACAGTGCCACAACTGTTAAATGACTTGAAAGTCATGTTTTCCATCATCAAACCCGAAGCAATCATGTTCATTGACCGGTACAGTTGATTTTTTGCTAATACTGTACTGTATAATAAAAAAAAAATCATGTTTAACTTGTTTTAGTGTCAATTGCATTCCTTGACCAACTTTAATGTAAAAACATCATGCCATAAACAACTCATGCCAAAGCCGTCGTATTTCAATTCAAAATGTCACTTCTAGCTGAATCCGCTTCCGTTATGCCGCTTACAGCGCCATCTAGTGATAAATTTTGGAACTATTTTTTTCTTATCCCATATCAAATGCCCCTTCTTCAAGAATGCTCAGTCCAAATTTGAAGTCATTCGGACTCATGGTTGTTTTTTTATAGCATTTTTACAAAGGGACTTTAATTATAATCACCTTGTATTTCAGCTAGGATATGCTCTGCACATTTTGTAGATGCAGATTACCAAAATATAATGGAGCAAAACAGTGAAAGTGAAACTGCTGTTAACCAAAAGTGCAATTCCATCTCAAAATCTGCCCAAATTGACACAAGTTAGCTCTATAAAAGCTTTCAACATTTTCCCAGACAAGTAAAAAGTGTAATCAAATTTTTGAAACCTTTCATGGGCAACCTATTGATAAAAATGCACAAATTATTACTAATGTTGCTAATTCAGCTTATTCAAACTTAAACAGAAATGACACCTCATTTGAAATTATTAAAAAGTTTGTTTGATAAGAACTTATATCAGAATTAAGGAATTAAATAGAAAGCTATCTGAAATACAGGGTATTTCAAAATTACACCACCAAACTTGGCAAAGCATTAGAGGGGATCAATGTGAACATCTTTTGTAAATAACGTTTTATTCTAAAATGACTGTGCAATCAGCTACAGTACAAAGATTCCACTGTTTCATCCTGCTTATTCGGAGTCCCATTAGCAAAAAAATAGTATTGCTTAATGTTTTGAATAACATTAATTTACCCACCACAGAATAATGGTTCATTCCTTTAAATCTATACAGTAGTATGCAATTAGACACATGGTGAGTACAGAAAGCAATTGTAAAGTTTAGTTCTCAATTGGAAACATTGCAAGCACAGCACGCAGAGTACTCAAATGAATAGTTGGCTGACATGCATTTCGTGTATGGAGCAGCCAATGGAAATGGGAGAGCTGCAGTTAGGCTGCACCAGGAAAGATACCCCACCAGACGTGTGCCTCACTATCAGACATTCGCGAATCTGCATCGGCGACTTCGTGAAACAGGATCTTTCTCCAGGAACATGGGCAACGCAGGACGACCACGTAACAGGAACGTAACGCTACAGGACGAGATTCTGCAACAACTTCCTGATAACCCAACAACAAATGTACGTGCAGTAGCGCACAACCTGGGTGTGAACCACACTTATGTTTGGAGAGTAGTGGACGAGAATTTGCTGTATCCATTCAACCAGCAAAAGGTCCAATCATTGAAGATTATTGACTACCCTCTTCGAGAAGTATTTGCAACGTAGTATTTAGAACAAAATCACATGGACCCTACATTCACATCACGTGTATTATTCACAGATGAAGCCATGTTTACACAAGAGGGAATGTTTAATTCACACAATGCACACCTGTGGGTCCATGAGAATCCACACGCACTTTTCTCCGTGCATATCAACAGCGCTGTAGTATTAACGTTTGGTGTGGAATTGTGCATGAACAATTGATTGGCCCATACATGATGCCAACTTCCTTAACTGGGCCATACAACATGTTTTTTCAGCATGTGTTACCAGAACTCTTGGAAGACATACCACTGATAGTTCGCTGAGACATGTGGTGCCAGCATGATGGGGCAGCACCCCATTTCTCCCGGGAAGTACGTGATTACCTTGATGCAAGATTTCCAAACAAATGGATCGGTCTTGGAGATCCTATTAACTGGCCACCCAGGTCACCTGACCTCACATGTCTGGACTACTTCCTCTGGGGACATATGAAAAGTGTGGTGTATGAAACTCCTGTTGAATCACAGGGAAATCTTGTGGCGCGCGTGGTGCTGCTGCAGCGATGGTAAACGAGATGCCTGGAGTGTTTCACCGCATCAACCGTTCCATGTTACGATGATGTGAGACTTGCATTTCAACAGGTGGTCGACATTTCGAGCATATTATGTAGTAATAAGACATTACTGACTTGTCTAATTAATGTTTTTTGTAATGATGTGAATAAACGTGTTAAAGGTTAACAGTGTTTCCGTTCATGTTAATTAATTGAATCCACGTACTGCAGTTGGCTGCAGAAACATTTTTGAATAAAACGTTATTAACAAAAGATGTTCAAATTGATCCCCTCTAACGTTCTGCCAAGTTTGGTGGTGTAATTTTGAAACACCCTGTATATAGGAAAAAAATAAAGAAAATGAAAAAAAAATACTATTTAATTTTATATTTTTCTTTGATTGATTTTGATTACTTATAGTGCAATGTGGTAATTAAAAAATTAAAAAAACAGTAATTTTCCGCTTGATTTTGTGATATACTCGGAGCTTAATAATAAAAACAACATACGAAGCAAGGAGGATGGTAGCAGACCTTACTTTTACTGACCTTGCTTTTAACCATCCTTGTCGGATTCTGAGGCGCACCTGCGCACTCAGCTCCCCAATCTCCGGTCGTGCTTTCCTTCTGATTCTCTTTGGATGACCCACTCATCCGTGGGGAGTTGGCTTGGCAGGAAGGCGGCCTTGTCACCTGGCGGGTAGACGGCCTTGAAACTTGCCGACACGACGTCCGGCCATCCATTTCAACGACCACATCCACATCATTCTCTCGATGATGTAACACTCAAATGCATATTTTGTATTTCAAAAATAGATTTTACTTACAGGAAAAAAAAGAATGTTTTTATGTTTCTCTCTTTTTCTAGATATCAGTGTATATCCAGTAGATGGCACTTATTCCTGGAGCTTAAACACACCAGTGAGAATAAACGAATTTAAAATGAACATTAAAACTTCTTTTTCTGATAAAATGAAGTTGTGCGAAGTTGAAGTGTTTTCACAACAAATAGCAGGTAGGTAATATTTTAAGTAAGAGAAGAAAACTGACTAAAAACTGAGGCACTCAGACCCAGAAGTTGCTAAATCTTTTTCAAAACTTTAGATTCAAACTACAGTCAGTGACACAAGTATAGGAACTCTGTTGTTTTGTTTGTTTCAAAAAAACCCTTATCGAAATATTTATTCTTTGATTCCATATGTTGTAAAACTTAATTTGAAATACAAATGTATAACCAAAAGAAGAAATAATCTCAATAATGTGTTGAAAACCTGAACATTCCAAAAATAAAACACCGCAACAAAAGTATAGGAACTTTCATATAAATACTTTATTTTAAGGAAATTGTGTGTATTAATGAAGTCGAATACATTTAATATTTTGTATAAGATTCTTGAGCACTGATCAAGGCATGTATTCGGTTAGGCATGCTTTCATACAGGTTTTGAATATCATTTTGAGACAAATTCTGCCACGATAGATTCATTGCTTCTTTGAGTTCTTCTCCAGATGAAAATTATCTGCCATTCTTGTACACCTCTCTTGCCAACATGATCCAAACATTTTCGATAGGATTCATGTCGGGTGATAAGACTAGCGTCTGGAAAATCTTGATTTTCTTCAGGGCAAACCATTCTCTAACATACTTTGCAGTATGAATGGCAGCATTGTCGTGTTGGAATTTCCATTTTGATCCCGCCGTCGATCTTCCTTGACGAGGGAGAACTCGTGACAGTAGTTCTATGTAATCCCTTGATGTTATGCGACCGTCCATAAACTTCAGTTCACACTTTTTACGATAACCACTAGCCTCCAGATCATTAGGGAACCTCCACCTGCTTGACGTCGTGATAGGAGTACCTCTTCCTTCCTTAAATCATGAAAGTAGTATCTGAATCCATCATGACCATCTAAATTAGATTCCCTCTCATCTGAGAAGATAATCGCTTTCCAATCAGTGGACTGCAGTGGTCCAATTCGTGTGTGATTGTCCGAATTCTTGACGGGCATCTTTATGTCGTGGTTTTAAAGCTGGTTTTCGGAACATTTTTTTGCGAACAATATGATGGGGCGGTTCTGTAGGAGACGTTCGTACACTACGGTCCAGTAAAACTTAAAGTTTCAATTCTTTGGCTGTGCTTTCAGAATTCGATGCAGCTCGAAGTTGAGTTAGGGCATCTCTCTTGCTTATTGCAGGCGATCTTTCAGATCTCTCCTTCACTCCGTATGTTCTGGGATCTTTTAAATACGACGTAACGACATTCTTACTTCAATGTATAAGTGAGGCAATTTTTGAAATTAGTTTCCCATATTTGTGAAAGGCAGAAATCTGTCCTTTTCAAATGCAGATAGAGCTGAGCCTCTTGGCATGTCGTCCTCTGATCATTAATCATCAAATTTTGTAAATACTCTCTATTAAAATTGTTTGCTCCAGATGCAACTATTTTATATAGGTGGGGGGCATTTTTGACATAAAAGATTTTCAGAACTTTCCTATTGTCACGTTTAATTAACAGTGGAAGCATTAGTAGTATTTAGTTAAGTACTGGGGACAAATTAGAATAAGGCAATTTCTTAATAAACTCCTTTTTTATTAATAAAGATAACAGGAAACCACTGATCCACATAAAAATTTTAATCGGACGTATACGCATTTCGGCAGCCACGCTGTCTTCTTCAGCGTACACAAGGATTTTGATCAGAACAGACAAACCTGTTCAGATAAAAGGGAAAGGATTTACAACATCTTTTTATAGTACAAAAAAAAATCACTACGCTACAGAAAAGCAAGAAAACTGATGCAAGACTGGTACTTCCGTATAACAGGCAACTGAACAAAGGCATGGAAAAGATCGCCAAAGACTCTAGTATGGAAATTGCATACAGAAGCTCTGACACGTTGGTAAAACAACTGAAGAACCCCAAAGACAAAATTGCCCCAGAAGACAAACCAGGTGTGTACAAACTGCCTTGTGCCAAATGTGAGGCAGTCTATTATGGTCAGTTCCGGAGGGCAGTTTGTACTAGAATTAATGAACATCTTACATGCATTAGAAACGGGAAATATGAAGTATCGAGGTTTGCGGACCATATCCTAGACCAAGGACATGACTTTAAGCAAGAAACTTTCGACATTATACACAGCACTGGTGACCGCCGTCTGCTGAATTTTGTGGGATCTTTTGCGATTAACACGGAGGACCCTAGAAAACTATTGAACAGTGACGGGAGCCCAGTAGATGTAACCCACCTAATCGGAAAGACATCGGAAATCGGATAAATCTACCAAAATTGACCAAGAGAAGACCGAACTTGACGAGTGACAACCAGATCAATGACGACAGAGTGACCCTGTATTTTGTGTTGTAATTTGATCTAATTGGCTGTTTATAAAATTTGGTAAAAATTTTTTGATTGTTCCTTTATTTCGCGCTGTAATAACTTGTTCACTATTGGCTGTTTTTCCCTGACTTTATACTATAAAAAGATGTTGTAAATCCTTCCCTTTTATCTGAACAGGTTTGTCTGTTCTGATCAAAATCCTTGTGTACGCTGAAGAAGGCAGCGTGGCTGCCGAAATGCGCATACGTCCGATTAAAAGTTTTATGTGGATCAGTGGTTTCCTGTTATCTTTATTGAAGTTCGTCCACAGTGTCCGGCTCCAGTTCTCTCTTAAATCCTTTTTATTAAGTACATAAATTGACTGATATAAAACAATGTCTAAAGTAGGTAAGTAATTAAGCGTAACATCTGATATCGGGCTTGATAGATAATATTCTTTTATAATTATTACTTTAATAGCGGCATCTTGAATTTTCTTACGACGGATAAATTAATCTGTAAGACACCTCTGTATCTTTACATTAATAGCCAAACAAAGCAGTCTTCGACTAAATTTAACTAATAGGGGTTTTATACAAATCACTTGGGTCTTCTTCCAAGCGACGATCAGTATGCCACGACGTAATCTTAATCGAATCCTCCTGTTGAATTACGAGCACACTGGCGAAAACCTTCTAATCGGGATCAGTCCACTTTGCTTTCACAGGTTGTCATTTAGTCCAAGATATGCTCGAGGAACTCCGGAAAACTCCACATGAAAATTATAAGACATATATTAAGAATCAATAAATGTAAATTAATCTTCTTGTAAAAATAGTCAATAAACTTTGAAGAAGAGTGTCGAATTTTAATTCTCAAAGATTAGATAATTAAACTTGAAGGATTAGCTTTATTATGATTTAGCATTAAAGAGTTCTCAACTAAGTTGCTTAACTACATTTTATTAAATCCAGTTGCATTAATAAAATGCCATTAGGGGCCGACTAGCTCCTGCACAATGGCTAAATTTTATTCCGCGATAAATTGCTAAGAAATTATAAATCCAGCCCTCAATATGCAATAAATAGTTTACTATTTATCACAGGTAAGTACACTTGAAAGAAATTAATCCAATCTCAAGAAATTATTTATTTTCAAAGTTCATATTCCATTAGAATTATACGCTGCTAATCCGTATGGAATATAATAAATATATTTTATGGGATACAAACACACGAGCAGAACTGCCTTCCTTTCTACCGCGGGTATCTCAATAATCCCGACCACGTAAACGTGCGTGAGAAACATCGACAAGGTAAGGAGAGGCGGACTGTATTCTCGTACGCTAAAGCATTAATTATTAAGTAGCGGAAGAATGGAGCTACTTATTGTTTTCACAATGTCCGTCTGTCTGTCTGTCCGTCCGTCCCCTTCATAATTTCCGCATTTTTTGAGATAGAAGGTTGAAATTCGGATTGTAGCTTACTATGGGCATGTGCACCTTCACTATTTAGTTTGATTTTGATTGGCCCAGTGGGGTTGGAGTTTCGGGGGCGGTAATTAGAGGGGACCAAAAGGTCTACGCATATTTATGCATATAAAGGAATGAAATTCGGTAAGCAGGTTCCTCTAAGCAAGATCAACATCACTGTAAAGTTTGGGCTAAATTGTCCCAATAGGGTCGGAATTATGGGGGTGGAAATCACTTGGTCTTTAGAACTTTATGGCAGCATATAGGGTGTGATATATCATTCGATCGAAAATGATGAGAAAGGAACGAAGATAGGATTCTTTTATAATTTCTAAATGCAAGGTTCGAAAAAATCAATTTTTGATTTTAAAATATG
>JAHWFO010107196.1:30776-45374 GCA_023313115.1 Rhysida immarginata | reverse complement strand
GTTTCTTGTATATTTTGGCTGAAAATAACGAATCTGTAATTATTTTTTGTTTACCACGCACCATTTTCCAAAAAATCCATAATTTAGTTTTTTACGCATCTATATTGTAGCACATTTAGAAGTGCTATGCGACCAGTTTCTCATTCTGAATATCTTCCTATACCTATAGCTCCAGATAAATATGCTGTTGATTCAGAGGAAGACACCTCCACTGACCCAACCCATCAAGATCCTGACTTTCAACCATCTATGACATGTTCACATCATGAAATCACACAGGCAGAGCTTAACGATAGAATGGAAGTATGCTAGCTGAATATTGCTGGTCTTTTATCAGGGACACACCAACAGATGCCTACAAGAGGAAACGACCAAAAAAATCATTTTAGTGTTTGTATTTTCTATAATCAAGCCTGTGTTACATTTCTCTGAGAAGTGGGTCTCCCACAAAAACGGTACGTGGTGGACCATTTTGGTTTTGATATATGAATCAAGCACCTTTTGTTTATACAGAATCGCGTAGTTTCATCTAAGGGACGGAAAAAAGTTCAAATTTGTTGTACAGTGTTATCCATCACATGAATCATTATAAAAAACGACTATGGATAGTTGGCTATGCTACGTATTTTAAAATCAATTCGTCATTTTGAGCACCCCATTATCGCCCGATGCCCCATGTTCTTTTGAAGATCTTTATCCATTTTCGCTGATCTGTAGAATAGATGCTTTTTCTACGTCGCTCTGCGTACAGTGAATTTAACTATACACTGTACCGTAATCACTCTGAAGATTTCTTCATGACTTCATTTTTAGATGTGTTCATTCTATGTCACAATATAAAAATTAAACAGAACGATAATACCGGATTTCCCAAAATCTGGAATCAACAGGACATTGAACATGCTCGAAATGACCGCAGATCAAATCGATACTGCCATTCCATGCACACTAAAGAGGGCAAGTCAATCTACTGAGAAGCATTACTGATTCTAGATGCAGCTGGTATCTCCCCCCACATATAAAATGCAAATAGTGATAGGTGAGTTTTGGGGATCTGTCACTATTTTAAAAAAATCCATATGCTTCCAGACTTTGGGACTCCTGTAATCATTAGATTATCTTCTTCACGTTTAAAATTCTTATCTAAACCTCATGTTTCTCATAAGTTATTTCGTTTTTATTACAGAAATAATAGGTCTTGGACTAAAAATTATCAAAAAGCGGTTGTGGATGCAATTGATGGCTTCAGAAATGAACAAATCTTGATCGATGTCGTGATATTATGCAATGAAAAAAAATTTCCGGCACACAGACTAATTTTGATGGCCAGAAGTACTTACTTCCGAACATTATTATCTGAAATCCATTCAGTTCCTCAAACTTTAGAGCTTAACAATATTGATGCAGATGTATTCGATATCGTGCTCAAGTTTTTATACACGGGTAAAATATCAAAAAAAGTTTTTAAGGAGAATTACTTGAAATATTTGCAATTGCTGTCGGCATCCAGTGCTTTAGGCATTTCTGATCTATATGAATATTGCCGTTTCTCAGCTTGTGAAAACTTAGATGATAAAAATTGCTTATACTTTTGGGATACTTCGAAAACACAAGAAGATCAAATTCTGGAAAGGTCTGTCGTTACATTTGTCAATAAAAACTTTACCAAATTAAAAACCACGGAAGAATTTTTTAACTTAAGCTCTCTTCAGTTGAAATCTGTCCTGAGTTGCAAGCACTCTCATATTTCGAGTGAAGAAGCCTTGAAAGAAACCATTAACTGGATAAGCTTTGACATCGACAAAAGAAAAATTTCTTTCAAAGAATTAGTGTCGTCTATTGACACCTCTGCACTGTCCTATAATTATATGTATTCCCTCAGTACCGATGATTCGTGGTTCAGAAACGACGAAGAAATTATCAGTGAATTAATTAGCATGAGAAAATGCATAGAGGAAACGCAAGAAGCTGTTTTGGATGAAAGAAAGATGTTAAATTTTCAAGAAATGAGTGATCCGTGCAAAAATATGATTGCAAGTACAGAAATTTATCATTTTGGCTTTCGTGGTGGAAATGTGCCCTTTTTTCAGTGTTTCAGTTTGCGACATGGTTGGCAAGCTCCGGTTACGCTTCCCTTTATAATGGCAAAGGACTGCTCCATAGGTATAGATGAAAATTTTATCTACTTCGTTGGTGGGTTAGATAGTTGGTATGCACCTACACCAAAAGTTATCAAATATGACCGTAGAAAGCAAATAGCTAGCTTCCCTCAGCCTTTAAGTGAAGGCGTTTGGGGTGCTTCAATTGGAGTTACTTTTAATAAAATATACCTTCTTGGTGGCAGATATCTGACTAATCGATCAATAATGGCTGCAGACGGTGCACAATATTTTGACAATGGCACGTGGACTGAAATAACATCACGACAGCCGTACATGTCAAAAACATCTGTAATAAAATATGTGGCAGGTGGTTTTGATTACAATGAAGGAAAAGCAGTTGTGCGTATATTACATTATACAGATGGGGATTATCATTTAGAACTCGTCCAGATACCAGAACCTGCGGAGAGTATCGATGACAAAACGGCTGTTTGTGACAACAAGATATATGTAGTAAGAGATCCTGTCGAAAAAGCTTTCCTTATTTACGATTTGTCAGAAAGAACTTGGACAGCTAAAGTGTACCCGGGTGGGCTGAGGAAAATTGAGAAACTCAGTAGTTACAGCGACAGAGATGACCGCTGCCTCTATCTGATCGCAATAAGCGACGATGGTCATATTTGCCTTCTTCATCCGCCTTCAGGAGAATGGCATTCGTTGCGAAGCGATTTCTCGGTTCAAGTAGAATCAGCAGAAATAACCCATACTTTGATTACTGTAAGATGTTAATTATGCTTAACTAGAATATACAAATTTATATTCATAAAAATTTTTTAACTTTTCATTAAGATAACTAATTTGAACATTATTTAATTGTATATTCATTATTAATAATATTTATTTGATCTGTATATACTCAAACATTATATTGTTTTTCATTAAATATTATATGACTGTATTTTAATATGATTTCAAATTCTTTACGTTACACAATAAAGTTTTTAAGAATATCTATTTTTATTTTAAGCAACTAGAAAAACTGAGTGGCTGCTTCATTATCTTCTTAATATCGTATCGGGCACTTACTTCGAGTCCGATTACTTTCAGTTTCAGCCTGATGACTTTCGCTTTGCAAAATGACCGACAGTGAAAGCGTATCCCATCTTGTCGTCTGTTCCCAATGCGGTTTATAGTATTTTAATGAATCTGAAGCCACTTGAACAGGCCAAATGGTAGGAGCTGAAGATGAAAGCGAAGAGAGTTTTATAAATTTTACTTTTGAAAATATTTCTTTTAGGTTTCAAATTTTCTTTTAATTTTCTTTTTTTTTCGTACGTGCACTCTCAGCCTGAAAAGTTGATACAGCCGAGCTAAGACCTTGATAGTCATATTTCTGAAAATATAATTTGAAAAGGTTAATTCGTTTTCAAGTTATCGTACAAACGGCGGCGGACGGCCGAATAAATGTAAGATCAAGCCAGCATTCTTATAAGTACCTTTTTGCTGAAGCTCTTAATAAAGAATAAACCATTAATGAATGATATAATCAAGTACCGAAAGGCTAAATGAACACTGCTACATAAACCATTGAAGAACTGCGTTGTTTATATATTCCACCCGCAAAACTTCTAATTTGTAATTTGTGTATATTTGAAATGAAGAAACTGGTCATAACGGAGGCATGTGCAATCAATACCGCCTAGAGAGAAAGCATGCGCAATGAAAAATCATACCTTGTTACATCACCAACAATGAGTGAAATATTAAATGAACAATTAAGTTGTATACGTTCGTGATTCGACATTATGAAATGATAGATATACTGTATTACCTATCCTTTCCTTTTCCTATCCGTTTTTCCTATCCGTTTATTCCCTTCATACATTATGAATTCGTCGACAGAAAGCACAACTCACTTCTATTATTTGCAAATAGATGCGACGTTTATATGCATTCTGTTCAGCACTTTTCTTCCTAAATTTCTTATTATCTCTTTCGAAAGTATTCCTACATCCTTTTTTATTGTTTGAAATCGAACGACTGCACGCTAATGAATCAGACGCGAGCTAACGAACGCGCGCAACCTAACGAAGTATGCAGGTGCTACAACAATGCCTTCGTAACGGGTGAATGTTCCAAGCTGGCGTTAACAATGCTCGAAGAGTCCAAATATTTTATTTAGATATTTATTTATTTATTTATTTAATGACTGGAATACCCATTTACAAAAGAAATATTAAATATAATCATAAATACAAAACAAATAAAAAATAAGAGGAAAAGATAATGATATAAATTAAGCAATGAAATCACTAACGAAATAAATTAACAAGAATGATTTAGCGCCAAAGCGGATAAAGGAGCACATTTTCGTATTATAGCATCATACACTGATATATAGAATAAACCAACATTTTAAAACACTTTAGATAAAATATATAAACATGAAAACTAAATTGTAAATTACTATTTTAGTAAACAAATGTATACAAAGAATTTTAACGAATAAACTTGACGAACTGAAGGGTTAAATGGAGAGTGAAGTTAGGCTTTATATATCTGAACAAATAAAAGTTCTATAATTTGTAAGACATTCCCACTTAATGTTAGACGAATTGCGCCTTAATTGCTGAAGCGTTATGTTTAAGCATCTATCTATCGGCTTGTTGGCCGAGAGCGCTGAGGCGCAGGTCTTATCGCTCTCGCAACCAGCAAGTCGCGGGTTCGAATCCCGCTTGGGGCATGGATGTTTGTGATTGTCCTTTATTATAATATGAAAACCCCTTGTTGGGCTTCGGCCTGTTGGGGGCAACCCGCGGGTTGTATAGATTATAATCATTTTACATATTCAATTACTAAAGTGTTTCTACGTGATCATTTACTATTGAAGCCAGCGATTAACTACTACTATTTAGCATTATGTCTCACAGTATTTAGTTTTATATACCATTAAGCCAGAGGTAACATATAGCACCATTAAAACATATACTACTAAACAATTCTGACTACCATTAATTACTCGTTATATTCGCTCAAGAAACGTCGATACAATTGTTTGATATATTATATGCCATATTTTAGCACTGAAAGTTCCAAAGGTAACATATGGTATAATATGGTCCCATTGGGCACGTGCTACTTAACAATTTCCCACTATTATTAATTACTCGTTATATTCGCTCATGACACGTTGTTACGACTTGTTTGATATATTACACGCCATATCTTAGCATTGAAAATTCCAATGGTACCATATGGTTTCATATAGTACCATTAGGGCACGTGCTATTTAACAAATTCCCACTATCATTATTTACTCGTTATATTCGCTGATGAAACGTCGTTACGACTTGTTTGATATATTACATGCCATATTTTAGCATTGAAAGTACAACGGTAACATATGGTTCCATTAGGGCACGTGCTATTTAACAATTTCCCACTATCATTATTTACTTGTTATATTCACTCATGACACGTTGTTACAAGTTGTTTGATGTATTACCTGCCATATCTTAGTATTGAAAGTTCCAATACTATATGGTTTCATACAGTACCATTAGGGCACGTGCTATTTAACCAATTCCCACTATCATTATTTACTCGTTATATTCACTCATGACTCGTCGCTACGAGTTGTTTGATATATTACATGCCATATTTTAGCATTGAAAGTACCAACGGTAACATATGGTATCATATGGTTCCATTAGGGCACGTGCTACTTAACAATTTCCCACTATCAATGTTTACTTGTTATATTCACTCATGAGACGTTGTTACAAGTTGTTTGATAAATTACATGCTATATCTTAGCATTGAAAGTTCCAATGATACCATAAGGTATCATATAGTACCATTAGGGCAGGTGCTACGTTACAATTTCCCACTATCATTATTTAGTCGTTATATTCACTCATGACTCGTCGTTACGAGTTGTTTGATATATTACATGCCATATCTTATCATTGATTGTTCCAATGCTACCATATGGTTCATATCGTACCATTGGGGCACGTGCTACTTAACAATTTCCCACTATCATTATTTATTTTCTATATTCACTCATGACACATTGTTACGAGTTATTTGATATATTACATGCCATATCTTAGCATTGAAAGTTCCATTGGTACCATATGGTACTATTAGGCACGTGCTAGTAAACCAGTTACCATTATCATTATTTACGCGTTATATTCATTCATGATACATCCTTACACTTACACGTACCACTAGACCAATATCTGCTATCAATAGTTACTCTCGTATATTCGTTCATTAGACGTCGTGACGATTTATTTTGTATATTACATGCCATATCTGGTTAGAGGAAATTTTACCATTAGAGTACGTGCCATTAGAGCACGTACCTATTCCAGCTATCTTAGGTACGTACTTGTTCAAGCTCTGTCCCACATTAATGGATTGGTGAAAACGGAGTGTAAAAAAGTTAATTCGTTTTCTAGTTATCGTAATAAATAATTAGCTCCCTACGAATAATAAAATTCTTTTGATTTAGAGTCCGTTCTGCCCTTTCATTTATCGTCAATCACGTGCATCCTGCACGCGCACAATCTCATTAACATTTTGACCACGGGCAGAGCCGAACCTATATGCTCATTACGCATTTTTCCCAGTGCAATTGTACTGATTTCAGCTATCTTCGAACTAAGTTTATCAATTGGCCAAACAGTATTTAATAACATTATATTCGTTCATGACTCTTCGTTACGAGTGGTTTGATTTGTTGCTTACTATATCTTAACATTGAAAACTTCTAGAGCACGTGCCATTGTTCCAATTTCGACCATCTTCGAACTAAATTTATCAATTGGCTAAACAGTATTTAATAACGTTATATTCGTTCATGGCTCATCGTTACGATTTTTTTGATATGTTACTTATTATATCTTAACATGGAAAAATTTCGGGGGGGTATCATAATAGTACAATTAGAGCGCGTGCTTCTGTACCAATTTCGACCATCTTCGAACTCATCCGTGCCATTTCCCATATCTATCGATTGGTGAAAACAGATTTTTAAGATCTTTCATACTTTCCGAGAAAATCGAGTTACGGACGGACGGACGGACGGTCGGACAAGGCCAAAGCATAAAGCACCTTTCGGTACTTAATAAAGGAAATAGTAGTCATGGTGTCATGGCCAGATCTGGTCATGGCTTCGGATGGAGGACCATGTAATATCGTACAAACGAAAAAATTAAGATTGATGAAATAAAATTCCACAGCCTGTATTCGAATCAGGAACCTTCAGCTGACGCGAAAACCAATTGTGTCGCTGTAGCCATGAAAACATTACGCTATTTTTATGTATTTTGGGCTTGGTTAGAGCAGTTACGTAGTCCACAGTCTGGGACTATCTTTCATAAGGTGTAATATTCATTAAGCGCTGCTTCTACCAACCTCGGATAAATTCTCAAATAGCTATCGAAGGTTTAAACTTAAACCCGATATACCGCTTCAGTTGCGTTCTACCAAGGTTTTTTCTACTACAGGATGGAAAATCCCGTGTTAAGTGCTTTGGACATTTTTTTTTTCTCTGGCCGACAGAGCAGCGATGCGAACACTGTAGCGAGGAGAAATTCTATCGCTCACTATGCATTATACTCTGTCCAACGAAAGTTAAAGTGGGCGTGTCCAGTTAAACTTCCAATTTCAATTGTTAGACATTATTGCTAAAGTAGAATTAACAATGCCTAACAACTGAAATTGGAAGTTTAACTGGGCACGCCTACTCCATCTTTCGTTGAGATAGATTATAGTATACGTTTTTTACTTACCGGATGAAATGTTTCTCAAGTATTTCAAGGTTTTTGTTTCGTTTTTACATTAATTTTACCTTTTTTTTAAATTATATTTTTTACTTTTTACTGCACTTTTTAAGGTGAAAGTGTGTGCCTTAAAAATTTTTATTTTATATTTTGTATTTTATTCTTTTTAGTCTTTACTTAAAAAAATAAGCCTTTTATATGATAACTATAAAACCAAAAAAAATAACTTTGAAGTCTGCCAAGTCGGCTACGTCTATATCCCGAGAAAGTGTTTACAATACATTACGCTGGCTAATCATAAATACATGTAATCCTCTCTACGAGGCCTACGAGATAACAGGGAGCAAAGCGAAAAAGTCCCTGACCAACCGGATGCTAGCAGCAATCCAATCTTCATTGTCTCCATCTTGGATGTTAACAATCAGTGTTTTCCTTTGTTGCAGACAATGAAGGTTGGATTGTTCCTAGCACCCAGTTGGTCAGGTGACTTTTTCGCCTCCTAAAGATAAGGCCTGAGCCAACACCACCTCTACTCAAAGCCTGAGCGCGAAAATTTCATACATTGTTACATCACTATAAAAAGTCATCTTTAATCGCATTTCTACCAATAATAAGCTCTAAATTATGACTTCGTATCATGATGTAACAATGTATGACGTTTCCGCGCTCAGGCTTTCTCTTTAGGTGGTGTTGCCTGAGCGCGAAAACTTCAGACATTGTTACATCATCATCCGAAGATACGCTTTTCAGGGCTTATTATTGGTAGAAATCGCATTTCAGGGCTTATTATTGGTAGAAATGCAATTAAACGTATCTTCGGATGATGATGTAACAATGTATTAGGAGGCGTTGCCTTATCTCGTTAGCCTCGTCCTCTCTACAAAGGATGTCACAATCAACAAGTTTACTATATAGAATTGATGATCAAATAAACAATTACATACAACAATTAACAACGATAACAATAAACACTAATACAAGCAGTCGTTACGTTATGATTGCATTGCATACATATTAAGCTACTTACGAATAAATGAAAGACTAGTGAAACTAAGGATTGAAACATGCATTGTCATCGATTGGACGCCATTGGGGAAAGTTACAGAGCTGTAGGGAGTCAGGAAGTAGGCAAAATATTGATTACAAAATTTGCGCACAAACTCGCAAACAAGTGAATTTAAATATAAGTGTGTAAGAAGGTAATGACATTATTTGAAAAAAAAATGGAAGGAAAAATTCTGCGACCTGGATTCTAACCAGGAATCTCGAGTACCATATGCTCGATGCCTCTACCAATTGGGATATCGCAGACACACGTACAGCCATGATGTCACTTGGGGTCGTAAAGACAACTAAGTTGTCAAGGTGAAAAGCCCAATGGGAAGCAGGCACCCGGTTCACAGATCGAGAATTTCTCCTATCCAACCATCAGAAAGTTTGATGAACGCACATAATAATAATGAATATAAACTGGAGCTGGTTCTCCAAATATGAGGAAATGATATTATTTGAAAAAACGGAAGGAAAAGCATATTACACTTGAGGTTCCTGGTTCGAAACCAGGTCGCAGAATTTTTCCTTCCATATTTTCAACTATTATCATTTTCTGATGTTTGGAGAAACAGCTCCAGTTTATATTCATTAGTAAGTATCGAAAGGTGCTTTATGGTGTCAGTGTGGGGAAACGTGTCTGTTTGTAACTCCTCCAAGGCTATGAAAGATTTTCAAAATCTGTTTTCGTCAGTCGATGGATATAGTTCATGATACGAACCAATCACAAATATTATCTAAACCAGTTCAATAACACGTGCACAAATGCACCTAGCAATTTTCAAGGTTTAGTTGGTTTATTAGAAATTTTGGCGTCGACTACTAAGGTTATTTTGCGCCTTTTACACAAGTTATATCTGTACACAGCCCGGGAGAAACACAAACATCCATGCCCACGGCGGGATTCGAACCCACGACCAGGCGGACTGGAGAACTAAAAAGCCTACGCCCTAGCCCTCTCGGCCACATGGCCGGCAGAATTTTCAATGGTAAGATATTATTAATATTATTTATTTTGCGCTCACAGAGCAAAGTCAATGGTTAAAAGACATATTTTGTTGCATATTCATAAGCCACGCCCGTAACAAATCGCTGACGTGTCTTGGGTGCCTTTGGCAGTACCTATTCTGACAATTGATAATAATATGACGCTGGTCCAAAGGTGTTATAAGGAAAATATTTCTCTTTCCAACCGGAGATAATCTTAGACGGTATTAATATGAAACGTGTAGAACTTCTGGAAGTGGGAATAACGTTCAGCCACGAATAAACAAAGTGGGCCGGGTGACCCTTACAAAAGAATGGTTTATTAAGTTCTTTAAGCTTAATAAAGATCATGAGGGAAGTAAAATTCATAATTTGAATCGCATTACAGGCTTGCGTGATAGACTGTCTGGCTGTCAGGTTAAGGGCCGATCGCATGATACTATTAAAAGCAACTTTCAGTTGTTCTTGGAGGTGTTTATTAGGTGGATACCATATTAAAATGGCGTAAGTAAATTTTGGGAACACAATAGTTTTTAAAACAGTAATAATTTCCTTTCTGGATAACGTCTTTCGAAGTCTATTAACTAGGAATTTTAATCTATTCCCTATGCACACTATCTTTTGAATCTGCCAGTACGGGTACCGTCGCTGTCACCGCAAAATTATTAAGTAATACATCAAACAAATCGTAATGACGAGATAGAAGCGATTATTAATTACTATTTTCCGCGAATGAACCATTTTGAAAATAGTTGTAATCTATACAATTGCACGTGCTCTAATGGTACCCTTATGACACCTTCAAAAATTTTCAATTGTAAGATATGGCATGTAATATAGCAAACAACTTGGAAAGATGTGTCATGAATGAATATAAAGTAAAATTAATGATAGTCGAAATTGGTTCAAAGGCACCTGGTTTAGTGGAACAATTATGGTTCACTGGAACTTTCAATGCTAATATATGGCATATAATATATATCACACAACCTGGAATGATCTGTAATAAATGAATACAACGTAAAATTAATGATAATTCAAATTGGTTCAAAGCTACGTGGTTTAATGGTATCATTATGGTCAATTTGAAACTTTCAATGTTAAACTAGGGCAAGTGATATCAAACAACTTGGAATGACATGTCATGAATGAATATAACGTAAAATTAATGATAGTCGAAATTGTTTCAAAGCCACCTGGTTTAGTGGAACCATTATGGTTCATTGGAATTTTCAATGGTAAGATATGGCATGTAATACTCTGAACGACCAATTTATTAGAGACACCTCTTACGGAAAATGGATCGGCCTCCCAGTGGCACCTGAACAGGCCGAACTGGTGTATAAAAGGGATGTATTGGATCAGAAGTTGCAGTCAGCAGCAGAAGTGGATTGAATATGGGTAAATCCAAGGATTGACCGACTTTGAACGAGGCATGATAGTTGAAGCTCGACGAGCGCAGTTGAGTATTTTGCAAATCGCGAACCTCCTTGGGTTTCCCGTGCAACAGTGTCAAGGGTATTCCGTGAATGGCAGTTATGCCAAAAAAAACAACCTCCAACAAACACAACTCCGGACGAAACAGGGCCGTGGATGAACGAGGCCAACGCGACTGGCACGAATCATCCACGGCAACAGGACGGGAACAGCCCAACAAATTGCAGCGCAGTTTAATGAGAGAGCAGCCCAACCCATTTCGGAGCACACGGTGCGGCGCACCTTGCACCGTGCTGGGTTTAACAACAGGCGGCCAGTACGGGTATCGTCGCGGTCCCCGCAAAATAGGAAAGCGCGCCTGCTATGGGCACACTGGCATCGCCACTGGACACTGGATGAGTGGAAGAAGGTCGCCTGGTCCGACGAATCGCGGTTCCTACTTCATCATCGGACGGCAGACTGCGCATCTGGCGCAGAAAGCACGAGGCCATGGACCCATACAGGCGGATGGAGGAGGAGTTCTGGTCTGGGGTGTCTTCTCTTGGAACACACTGAGTCCTCTGATTTCCGTAGACACATCCCTGAATAACTACCTGAACATTGTTGCCGATCGGTGCACCCGTTCATGATGACTGCGTTCCCTGGTGGTGACGGACAGTTTCAGCGGGACAGTGCTCCCTTTCACCATGCTCGAATGGTCTTGAACTGGTTCGAGGAACATGAAGCGGACTTCCACCTGCTTTAGTGGCCAGCTCGTTCGCCCGATCTGAACCCGATCGAGCATTTACGGGATGAAGTGGAGAGAACCATCCGACGCCTTCCCACACTATCGGCCAACCTGCACCAATCTCGGGACGCTGTGATGCCAGCCTGGGGTTCTATTCCATGCCAGCACGTATTCAGGCAGTTCTCGCCGCTAAAGGAGGCGCAACACGCTATTAGCGGTGTGTCTCTAATAAATTGGTTGTTCAGTGTATATCAAACAACTTGGAATGATGTGTAATGAATGAATACAACGTAAAATTAATGATAATCCAAATTGGTTCAAAGCTACGTGGTTTAATTGTATCATTATGGTCCATTAGATACTTTCAATGTTATCATAGGGCAGTTGAAATATATGGTTCAGCGAATGGTTTTGTTTAGCCTTTCAGTACTTACAAGGGAACCCCACATAGTCATGCGAGGGATTCCCTTGTTAGTTATATCATTCCTAAATAGTTGCCGCCCGTTGATTTCAATTAGCAGCCGCACACGGCGCTACTAGTTGGTAACCAGTTTGCAACGCGTTGGTGATCAGTCATCGGCAACTCGACATGCAGAGTTGCTCGGCGATTTGTTTCTAGTTTCTTTGGTAGAAACTGCGAAAATGGCAGAACAATCACGCGAAACGGGCAAACGCCAGCACGATAGTCACCGAGTTGAGTCAACTTTCAGTTGCGTCGTGTGCGATTCATAGTTGGTAACTGGTTGGCGATTAGTTTGATTTCTTTTTAGTCGCTTCGTGTGCGGAGAGCCTAATTAAAATACATGGGCGGCAACTATTTAACAACTGATTGGCGATTTAGATTTGTAACTTGTTTCTTTTTAGTCGCTTAATGTGCGGAGGGCCTAAGACTCGCAGCTTTATCCTGATGCACCCATACCAGGTTTCGGACGCTTAACCAGTCGGAGATTTTTGTGGATTATGTTGCGTACCGTTGACTGTGATACCCTTATCTTATTTGCGACAGCCCTTTGAGTTTTGGGATTTTCTGCAGAGATGAGACGCTTGACTTTGGCTACAACCTCCGATGTTCTGCTTGGTGTGGGTCGTTGTCTTGAGGGTCCAGATTCGTCCAACGTTGCTAGTATTGCGTTTTTTTTGTTTTTATTTAGTAAGTTACAGATTCCTGCCTTCTAATTGGTGAGACCCCTGGATTTGCATTGTTTTATAATCATAGAAAAGTACCTCTTCGCGTCGGAAAGTGCATTTATACAGGGTGTTCTCGAATAACGTGTAAAAACTTGGGGGGGGGGTGATAGAGGGATCAAGTCTAAGCAACATTTCCCTCTTTCATTTTTTTCTCTGGGGCATTGTTTTTGAGATAAAAATGTTGAAACCCTACCTACAAGAAACAGTTGTTTGAATAGATACTGTTCGGGATTCAAGAGAAGACCTCTGAGTTGCACGATTCCACCACTAAACGACAGAAACGTTTGGGCGAGTTCATTTCTGAAATATCTGAAATGGTTGGACACAATGATATGAAATGAGTAGATCGCTTATTTGGCCGCCATCTTTGGGGCAATTTGAAGGTGGCGAAAAGTGGAACTAATCTCTAGGCGCCATTACTATGGTTGGCAGAACTTCGATAGCTGAGCAGGTAACCGCGCAAAAACTAAGGCAGAACCTTCGTTCGCATTCCCATGTGTTTTTTTATCCTCTGAATTTAAATGAAGACTGTTTATGGAACATGGAGAGCATTTTAATTTTTTTGATAACTACATCGGAGGCTCATGTATGTGCTCAAATAACGGTTTTAAAGCTTGTGTTTCGACTTACATCGATGATGCACAAGTTCATAGGCCTAATAACTAAAATCGTTGGTTGGTTAGTTTATTAGAAATTTTGGCGTCGACTGCTAAGGTCATTTTGCGCCTTTTACACAAGTTATAACTGTACACAGCCCGGGACAAACAAACATCCATGCCCATAACGGGATTCGAACCCACGACCAGGCGGACTCGAGAACTAGAAAGCCTACGCCCAGGCCCTCTCGGCCACCTGGCCGGCTAACTAAAATCGGAGGGAACCTGTAATCCACAAGTTCATAATAAGTACTTGATAATAAAATGTTTTATGGATATAACCTTTCTATATTGTATGTAAGTATGATTTAAAAACTCTGCTTGTTTTTGGGTTTTTTTATCCCATCAGCTGTAATGTAAAATCAGCTGACTATTTTAAATGTCCGCACATCGTGCGATGACTGATCATGCGACCAAGGTAAACGAAATTATTATTAATTTAACCATCACTTCTTAGCCTTTTATTGTGACTAAATAGAAAAGGGGCTATATATCAGTTAGTTAGGGGGGAAGGGGTCTTCAGAAAATGAATTCACTTATCTTGGTCGTATGATCAGCCATCGCGCGATGTGTGGACATTGAAAATTAACCCTGCTGACATTATGACCATTATGTAACTATTCCTACGAATATCTTTTTATAATGCCCCCCCCCCC
>JAHWFO010107196.1:2051-13058 GCA_023313115.1 Rhysida immarginata | reverse complement strand
TTTTTTGGGGCAACACTTCTCAATCAAATCTATCTACACTCCACAGAACTCAAAAATGGTTCATTAGAATTACTTTCGGGATTCCCAGATTCTCCAGCGCTTCAACGCTACTTCATCAGTCGGGTCTGCTGTCCGTTACTCAAATCTACTGGTACCATCTATTGATTTTATCTTTTAAACCTCGCTTTAACATATATACATTAAATACTCTTATTAATTTTTTAGTAAATGGCCACTTCCATATCTATGTAACACGTAACCTACGACTCCCAAATCATTCCACCAACTTCAGAAGATTAAGTCTAACATATTCGTGTATTAAAGCCTGGCAAATCTTAGCATTTGAAACAAGCAACAACATCTCCCTGTATACTTTTAAAAAGGAACTGAAATCATCTTTATTAGCTGGCGCTTTTATCGATGAAGCCCACTGATGTTCTGCTCTCTGTCTGCCCCCGTTCGCTGTTCGTTCTCTCCTGCTGTAAACCCTCTTTTCTCTCATCTCCTTTTCATTATTAGTTTTTTTATACGCAATTTTACTATTTTTTTATGTGTATTTGTCTCATTTTTGCCAAATTTTTAATTGTTCCATTGTAATTGTTTACATTTTTATTTTTATACACCTATGCGATGCTTCCTCACAGGTCCTGTGTGACCTTCGGAACATCCAATATTCTGATTTTATATAATAAATAAATAAATGAATAAATAAATAAAAAATAAATAAAATATAACACCAATTGGAAATCACTTATCAGAGGAGGCTCTTTTCGGCCGCACTCTTGTTATATTATTAAGTACACCTATTTTGTTGTCTCGGACAACACACGTAACACTATGCCACACTTGGCCACTCAACACATTGACCAATTTTATCGTAGTAAGTTGCTTCGGTGCTTATACACAAAAGGAAAACACACACACACACACACACTATTGAACACACACTGTTGAATGTATAATCAAGCAGCTAAGAAGACTTGATAAAGAAGACGCTGACGCTCTGAAGCTCGAACTCGATGAGACCACCTTATTTCGATGAATGTAAATTGTCACTCTGAGAACAATGAAAACGTCAAATTTAAATGGCAAATAAATAACGTCGTGGTTCCACAATAATTAATGCATTTAAAGTTACGCATCGACAGTATTCTAATGTCACAAAATAAGGCGAAAGAGATTGTGCCAGGTAAGTTTTCGTGTAACGTCGCCGTCCCTTACAGGGAAGTGGAAAAGTCCCGCTGTCGTGCAAAAAAGAGAATTACGTGAAATTTATGATGCACGTTATGGAAAAAGAGGACGAAAACCCCGGAATGATTCCCCCTGTTCCTCTATACAGGGTGTAAATGGATGACGTTTCACAAATTTAAGGATATGTAGAGGATGAAACTCTGAGCAAAAAAGTCTAGTCGCATTTTTCGAGCTGAGGCTCCGTTAAAAAGTTATAGCGCTAAGTTAAAAATTGCTCAGCGTTTGTTCCAAGATAGATTTCCGGAAGTGACGTCACGAAACTTTAAAGAGCTATAACTTTTTAACGGAGTCTTAGATCGAAAAACGGGACTAGACTTTTTGCTCAGAGTTTTATCCTCTACATATCCTTAAATTTGTGAAACGTCGTCCATTTACACCCTGTATAGGTAAGTAATAATAGAGAACGGAAACACACCAAGGGCTTCGTCATTTTCCAAGAGTTCATTTGAAAATACTGTTCTGAATTCGTTAATTACTGCGGCTTGTCAAATTGCTCACTCCGCTCACTTGCATATCAGACACAAAATTTGTAATAGAAAAAGTCCTACCGTAAATTATGAATCCGGGTTGGTAGCTTTCTTCATCGTTATCTAACAGCCGGCGCCGTCGCTTGCGAGGGATGAGGAAGTTTTCCGTCGCCCGACGAATTTTCCGACGTTAATGACGAGGCCTCCAAATAAGCTATTAGGCTCTTTATGGCTTTTTCAAGCCTACCTTGTAGCTCTGACGGGTCCCATAGTGATTCTCCCTTCTCCAGCTCGCTGCTCGCTCCCGTCGGTTCCTCTCGGTCGCGTCGCTCGCTGACCGCTTTCACAATGTCGTCGTCGCACTCCTCACAATTCCAGAATGGCTTTTTAGACGCTGCTCGTTGCATGGAGATTGAAGTGGAGCGCTTACTATTTCGTTCGCCTCGTTGACGGCCATAATTTGCGCCCTTGAATCACAGATTTTGATGAGGAGCAAGCCTCTCGCTTCATCCTTGTCGCCTCCATCTTTCTTTTTTCCTCTCTCGACTCCCTTGATCCACGTGTTCGCTTCGGGATTACATCACTCACGGCCGACGTACATCCTACGTCATCCTCCTTCTCCTTTCTTGAGGGCGATTTCTCCTGTCGAAATCCACGTGACATGCTCGCCGATCGCTGAGTCACCCGAACATTACTGTTGGGATACTGTTGTCGGCGTGGGCCATTCCCTTATGGATCTAGAAATTCGCTCTTCACACGCCTTTCCTTGTTGGCTGATGTTAAATTCCAAGTACTGCACTTCTTGTACTCTGAATACGCACTTGCTCTTCCTCAGGTAAAACCGGCTTTCCTTTAACTTCTGCAGAACTCGATGAGTTAGGTCATTTAATTGCTTCGCTGATTGGGCATAAATCAGGATGTCGTCGAAATAATAAATGACTCCCTTGTTGAGGAATTCTCCTGGCACCTCATTCATCGCCTTCGAAAATGTCGCCGCTGCTCCTTTCAATCCGAAGGGCAAAACTTTGTACTCAAATAGACCAAAGCGTGTCTTAAACGCTGACAGGTAGGTATCATGCTCATCCAAACGCATTTGGTGGTACGCTTGTAATACATCGAGTTTCGTATAATACTTAGCGCCCTGTAGCCGGTCGATCAAAGACTCTATGCGTGGTATTGGATACAAATTATCCTTGGTCATTGAATTGAGCTTCCGATAGTCAATGCATATTCGTAGCGAGCCGTCTGTTTTTTTGACAAAGAGTACTGGCGAAGCATGAATGTAGAAGGAATAATCAAACCTTTACTTACTAGATCTTCTACAGTCCTTTGTAGTTCGTCTTCTTCATCCTAGGATAATGGATACAACCGGGAGTTGAAAGGGTCCGCTACTTGCTCTAGTTCTATACGATGCTGCGTAGCTCGATGCGGTGGTAGGCCCTCCAGAAGCTCTTCTCGAAACAGCTCTTCATAATTTTCTTTTGTTTTACTACGAATTGCAGGTTTTTCTCGGGTCGTTCTCTGAATTTGTTAACTGATGGCGGAATTTGGATCTCCCACCCCAAGTCGCAATAATATGGGGTCATCCCCGTCGCTTCCGCATTGGCTGAGTTGATTGCAATTTCGGTGGCAAAAAGTCGATACTCCCAGTCACTTTTGTCCTCGTTGACATAGTTCCTCAGCACTTGTATCACTCTTTGATTTGTTCTCTCGGATTGTCCGTCCGACTGCGGGTGATACGTGCTGGCGAACTTTAACGTGGATCCTAGCAGGCGGAAAATTTCCTTCCACATGGCTGAGGTGAAACGTACATCTTGATCCGACACGATTGCCTCGGGAAACCCGTGTAGCTTGAAAACTTGGGTCACTAAAATCCACGCCGTCTCCTCCAAAACAAAACCAAAACCAACACTATCTATCTATCTAAAAGCAATTTATAAGCAACCTTTTTAACTATTCAAGATGATGAAAGGAAAATAGCCAAGCAAAATTAGGTAATTAAACAAAATTTTTTTCTGCTGAAGTTGGCGTATAATAAAAACCCTCACTAAAAGCGAAAAATAAATGAATTAAAGATTAAATTCAAAAGCTAATAAAATTACTTTTTAATATACCTATACAGGGTGTTTCATAATTGGTGTCCCGTCTTTAGGTCCAAACAATGACTCAAGGGGAACAGATTGGGGGAAAATGAATATTGATTATTTGGTTTTATGTAAAACGGATCAATTTGAGAGAAAAAAGAGGGACATTATTTAATGGGGTATATCAGTGCCAGGAAGATTAATCTGGGCCCCATGAAGTTGCGAGTCTCCAGGGGGAATTATGTAAATGCATGTCTAAGCCTGAGATTAGTAATGAATCAGAGGTGCAAAATATCTTGGTCAACTTATCTGTGACTGTGTGCAGGCCGTTATTCCCCTGAGTTGATACCGGTAACGGAAGGACGAGGTCCAGCGTGATGGTATGCCATCTCCACGGCGGTACTTCCAGCGGATGCAGGTCTCCGTATGGTGGAGACCTTGGTACTTTATTTCTTTGGCATACCTCACACGTCGCTACATATTGTCGCACGTCTCTTTCAAGGCGATTCCATATATAATGCCGGTTTAGCTTGCTTATCGTGTTTCGAACTTCTAAATGGCCTGCCTTATCAGAGGAGGCTCTTTTCGGCCGCACTCTTGTTATATTATTAAGTACACCAATTTTGTTGTCTCGGACAACACACGGTATCACTATGCCCAGTGTTGGCACCGCTACCGCTAAAAATAGCGCGCTACTGTTAGCGTCGCTATTGCTATTGTAGCGATTTCATAGCACGCTTATTTCCCAAACAGAGTCAGCGCATTTATAGCGTCGCTAGCTTTTTTTTTTTTTTAAATCCAAGCGATATTTCGCTTATATTTCGCTGAAAATTCGCTAAAATATGAAAAAAGATTCTCTGATGAAAGTCGCTCTGAAACTCTGATGAATGGTGAGTTTGGCAGCAATGATGATGAAATTGAGCTAAGCATTTGCACATTACCGCCTCACTTTCGATGTGCGGCACATACATTGAACCTTGTGGCAACCAAAGACAGCGAAAATGCGCCGATAGAAAATTCTGTCGGTTGCGTTTTCCAAGTGTTCATCCTTATGGAACAAGTATTCCAGGAGTGTGAAAGCTGCAGACACTGTTCATGAATTTGCCAAAATTTCTTTAATTGTTCCATGTGTTACAAGATGGAACTCTTATTTCGATGCCATTCAGAAAATAAGGTTGATTTGTGATTCTGATTTGGTGAAGTTGTGTGAAACATTGAAAATACCACAGTTTCAAAAGAGAGTTTGATTATTTGGACGAGTATTTGAAAGTAATGAAATATTTAGCAAAAGGATTGGGTAAGCACATAAGATATTTTAAGCAAGTTTATATGCGTTGTACTGTCTATCATTATGACTTATATTTCCTTTTAATCTCACTATTGCAGATCTGCTACAGAATGAAAAAAAAACATGTTTCATTGGGCATTCTACTTCCAACAATCCAGTCCATTCAGAAAAAATTGAAAGAAACAGAGAGAATTCAAGATATGTTAAACCTCTAATTGTTGGTCTTTTGAATGGTTTAAACAAAAGATTTGGTTCCTACTTCCATGATGATCAAATGATTTTGGCAGCTGTCACTCATCCAATGTTCAAGCTATCATGGATTGAAGATGAAGGACAAACTTCCAGAGCAAGAAAACTGCTCACAAATGCAGTTGAACCATTTCTCCCTGCAGAAAACATCGAAAAATCACAAAGTACATGATTTTTATTTGCATTTGTAGTCAAGTAGTCACATGTAATGTTATAAATATATTAGGATAATAATTATCATTTTAATTATTTTAGAATCAACTGATGAAGACGTTGATTTTTATGATTTCGAGATGAGAAATGCTTCTTCATCAGCAGCAATCGTGGACAAATACTTGGCAGATCCTTCTAGGGAAGTTGAAATGCTTCAGAAATATCCAGTAATTAAAAAATCTTTTTACGCAACAATACAAGCATCACATCTAGTGCTCCAGTAGAGCGTTTGTTCAGTTGTGGAAAATTGATTTTAACCTCACTTAGAAACAGACTATCGCCATCTACTTTTGAAAAACTTGTGCTATTAAAAACAATAAAATGTTCTGTTAAATAAATGTGTGTTTTCTTAAACTGTATCATATAATTTGACATAATATGAGAAAAATGTATATAATTTTTAAAAAGTTCTCTTTACTTCATCACACCACAAAGGGTAGCAATGGCTGGCTATTTTTTTAACGGTAACGCTAGCGATAGTGATATTTCGTCGACATAGTGGTAGCGATGTTTAGCTATATTTTCGTCTATCTAGCTTTAGCGGTAGCGGTAATTAGCTAGATTTTCGTTCATATAGCGGTAGCTTAGCGAACTAGATGCCAACACTTGGCCACTGAACACATTGACCAGTTTTATCGTAGTAAGTTGCTTCAGTGCTTATACACAAAAAGAACACACACACACACACAATTGCACACACACAGTTGAATGTATAATCAGGCAGCTAAGAAGACTTGATAAAGAAGACACTGACGCCCTGAAGCTCGAACTCGATGAGACCACCTTATTTCGATGAATGTAATTTGTGTTATCTGCGAACAATGAAAACGTCAAATTTAAATGGCAAATAAATAACGCCATGGTTCCACAATAATTAGTGCAATTAAAGTTACGCATCGACAGTATTCTAATGTCACAAAATAAGGCGAAAGAGCTTGTGCCAGGTAAGTTTTCGTGTAACGTCGCCGTCCCTTACAGGGAAGTGGAAAAGTCCCGCTGTTGTGCAAAAAAGAGGATTACGTGAAATTTATGATGCACGTTATGGAAAAGAGGACGAAAACCCCAGAATGATTCCCCCTGTTCCTCTATATAGGTAAGTAATAATAGAAAACGGAAGCACATCAAGGGCTTCGTCATTTTCCAAGAGTTCATTTGCATCTGACGAAAATACTGCTCTGAATTCGTTAATTACTGCGGCTTGGATGTGAGTAGGAAATATTGTCAAATTGCTCACTATGCTCACTTGCACATCAGACACAAAGTTTGTAATAGAAAAAGTCCTACCGTAAATTATGAATCCGGGTTGGTAACTTTCTTCGTCGTTATCTAACAGCCGGTGCCGTCCATTCTCCGTCGCCGTCACTTGCGAGAGGTGAGGAAGTTTTCCGTCGCCCGACGAATTTTCCGACGTTAATGACGAAGCCTCCAAATAAGCTATCAGGCTTTCTATGGCTTTTTCGAGCCTACCTTGTAGCTTTGACGGGTCCCGTACTGTGGAGGTTCTCCCTTCTCCAGCTCGCTGCTTGCTCCTGCCGGTTCCTCCCGGTCGCGTCGCTCGCCGACCGCTTTCACAATGTCGTCGTCGCACTCTTCACAATTCCAGAATGGCTTTTTAGACGCCGCTCGTTGCATGGAGATTGAAGTGGAGCGCTTACTATTTCGTTCGCCTCGTTGACGGCCATAATTTGCGCCCTTGAATCGCAGATTTTGATGAGGAGCAGCCTCTCGCTTCCTTCCTTGTCGCCTCCATCTTTCTTTTTTTTCTCTCTCGACTCCCGTGATCCACGTGATCGCTTCGGGATGACATAACTCACGGCCGACGTACATCCTACGTCATCCTCCTTCTTCTTTTTTGACGGCGATTTCTCCCGTCGAAATCCACGTGACAGGCTAATTTTTATTTTGTCGTTCACAATAATCAGAAAAGATTCTCAGGTCTGTTACAATTTGTAGCAATTATTTTAAATAATCTGTTAAAAAAAGAACAGCCTTCCTTTGGGGATAAACAATTTTTTAAATGGGCAGAAGTCGGTGAGATACGCCTGTTTAAAAAATTTCCACATTCGACATTCAATATTCTCTGCAATAGTGGCAGGAAAACTGCCTTTTTAATACCGATTGATAGACCTATCTTAGTATCAGAAATGATAATAAAACAAGAATGGCCAAAATGGCGAGTTACACCCCTATAAAAAAAAAATCGATTCAAATATCTGGTAAATACGGTGGTGGACAAAATATGAAGCTGAATGAGACACGTGCAGGGGTAGAAATTAATAATATGGTTGTCTACTTGCAAATTTGGATTGCCAAAATGAAGTAGAATGAAATAAAATGAAATTTAGGAGTTAGCTTTATTCAAGTATGATCACGCAGATATATATAATCACATAATTGAAGATTATTTAATTTTCATTTATTACTTATTTAATATCTAATACATTAATAATTATAATTAACAAGTCAGCCAACCGAAATGCCCAGGACCGATAGGATTTAAGGCATTCGAGGACAGAAAGAAAAAAGGTTGCATATTTGTCGATATTGCTGTAGAAATAGCAGAAAGTTAGGTTCCAGAATTAGCAATATGGTAGCATTTATTCGTAAAGTGTTAACGTTTCGAGGAAAAATCTCAGCTTCAGGATTATGAAACGACTACAGTAAGGCAGACCTAAACTGCCGATTATATGGAAAATGTCCACCAATCAGAAAGATGTTACTCAATCCTGATTGGTGGGCTTACAAGCATTTAGTAAACGTGAGAGTTTGCACATGGAAATACAGAATGACTACAAAATTAATACAAAGGAAAAGCCAATAATAAACATAGTCAGGGAAATTACATCCGTATAATAAACAATAAACACGTGGTGGTTAGTACTCACATGTGAGCACGTGTTACGATGTTGACTGCGTAATTCGGAAACTATTTGTTGGAATTCGATCAAATTTAACGGTATACACAATTGTATGTACCCTCTTATCCCCCCAAACTTCATTATCCTAGGTGTTATAGAACCTGAGTGATTAACTTGTTGATCTTAGTGGCGGCATTTTTATTTCTGTTCATATCTCGGTTATCGTTCAAATTCGAAACCATGTTCATAGGAACTTTTTTGCTTACAATCATCTAAAAGCTTATGACAAGGTTTCAGACTCACCCTATATATACAAAATATATAAATAACTCCAATCTGGAAGTATGTTTTCAATTATACATCTATTATTTTCCAACATTTGGGGAAAAATATGTGCACAGGTCATTATAGAATTATTTCCAAACGGTAGCACCTCCTCCATTTTCTTCTGGCCAAACTTTGAAGTTTTAACAAGCTCATATTCTCAGTCAGTTCTAAGTCTGAATCACCTGACATTTCAGCTTTGTAAAATACTATACAACACTGGGGGAGGTCTTGGCCTGGTGGGCTTCCACCGAACACACAACTTCTGTGAAGTTAAGCAACATCAGACACTGCTAGTCACTGGATGGGTACCATCAGTGCCACTCAATCTTCCCCCCCCCCCTCCCCACCCAGCTGCTGCGACCATCACGCAGCAGTCGTCAATCCAGGTCCATCCAAGGACCCAACTCGTCGGCCTCTAGCCATACTGTCCCTGGATGGACGTATTGGATTCCATTGAATAAATAAATAAATAAACATATCACAACATTTGCTGGTAGATATTTTTCATAATTGTGAATTTTTTATTATGCGGGCTGACATTACTGGCACTTTGAAACGTCACCTCGCAATGGTTCCCGAATGGTGATCGACACCCACCAAGTGGCTAACAAGCTCGTTTCGGATTGCTGATTTCTTGCCGCTGGATGTCAATGGTCATACTCCCGGATAGCCAGCACCAATAGATTGTTTGCAGGAACGAATTTTCAAAGCAGACTATCAGCAGGGCAACTATCAGTGAATGAAATTTTCAAACAGTTGCCAGAATGAATTTTCGGCTGTGTCCGGCAACCAGACAATCTGCAGACGGGCATTAAAGAGGACTGTAAAATATAAACCAACGATAACTTCTAATAAAATGACTGTGTCACGAAGTCTTGATGCGAGAGAAGCCCGCATCATCAAGACGAAGACATCAGGTTCCGAGAAGTCAAAAGGGGGGAGTTGCGGGTTCGAGGAGGTAACAAATAACCAAGTAAAATTAAAACTGTTATTTATGACTGTTACATGACCAACACACGATGTGCATGGTATGGTTAAAGGTGGGAACCAGCTGTAAAATGCTCCTATCAGAGCACAAAAATGGCGAATATGTCCTTAAGGTAAAAGACCCTGATCGAAAAGTAGGGTGCCAACTCCCTTATTCCACCTTCCTCAGCAACTTCAAAAAATTTTGGCATGCGAACAAATTCGCGCTTTTTTATACAGATTGAGAGAAGGAGCAAGGGAGAGGAGACAGTGGCAGGAAGAGATTGGTGGTGAGAGATAAAGAGACAGTGGTAGTACCAAAAGAAATGGCCTTGAGAGAACAGATGGCGATAGTGGGAAAGACTGAAGAAGACAATGGCAATGGCAAGAAAGAGGGAGACAGTGGCAATGACAAGAAAGAGGGAGACAGTGACCGTAATTGAGAAGACACTGGCTGTGAGAGAGGAGACAGTGAGAGTGAGAGAAAGTGAAGGAGACAGTGGAAGTGGGAAAGAGTGAAGGAGCTAGTGGCAGTGAGAAGAGAGAGAGAGAGTCACAGTAAGTGAAAAGACAGTGACTGTGAGAGAGAAGACAGCGATATTGGGAAAGAGAAGAAGACACTGGCAATAAGAAGAGAGTGAGATAGTCGCAGTGAGAGAGGGAAACAGTGGCAGGAAAAGATAAGGAGACAACAATAGTGGGACAGAGCAATGGAGGCAGTGCCTGTGACATTTACAGTGATTCGTGGCTGTGAGCTGCTAAATGACAGTGAGGGATTTTGTGAGAGTCAGATATGGTTTGGGAGTGAGCAAGCGGATTGCAGAGGTGCCGATTAAAAAAGCGCGAATTTGTTCGCATACCAAAACTTTTTGGGAAATTTTTTGAAGGTGCTGAGGAAGGTTGAATGATGGAGCTGGTACCCCGCTTTTCGATCAGGGTCTTTTACCTTAAGGACATATTCGCCTTTTTTGTGCTCTGATAGGAGTATTTTACAGCTGGCAAAGTAATAAATGTGAAGGAAAGGAAATATTATTACTTATTACTCTATCTTATTTATTGAAGTGATATCCCCAGTTTCAATTTAGTACTTAATTTTCAAGTAAATTTCTTAGTTAAACTCTGTTAATTCTTCTTAAATTCGAAGAGCAAAATTTTTTGATGGACTTCAAATATCAACGAAACAAAAGTAACTGCCAAGGCATGGTTTGTTAATTGAAGAATTAACAAACCATGGCCAAGGCATGAAAGAAGAACTCCGAGAGAGAGAGAGAGAGAGAGAGAGAGAGAGAGAGAGAGAGAGAGAG
>JAHWFO010107195.1:0-61536 GCA_023313115.1 Rhysida immarginata | reverse complement strand
AGCATATTAGAAAGCCAATTCATTGTGAATGATTGCAAAACAGCTCAATGCTGATATATAAATATTTTCCTGATGAGAAATGCTTTTCCCGCCACTTTCCTTAAGTTTTTTGTATGACTAGCTTGACATCCATGTTTCTGGGTTCACTTTTAGATATACTAGTGTTCGCCACACAATTCATTTACCTTTACTTCAAAGATTTTGTTGTTATCCTCTAATTTTTATGCCTGTCCTAATTAACTATTTTCATAGTTGCTTCTGGGAATTTGGAACATAGTTTCCACTTGAAAACACTATTGTTTAATGTTATGAATTTGCCTTTCATGAACTTCACATGATTCACAATTTATTGTTTCCATGTTTGTATTGAGTTAATTCTATGTTACTGGATTTTACAAAGTTAGAATTTCAAAGCTGTAGATCATATATTTTTCTATATATTCATAGATCTGTTCAATTTTGAGAATAGTTACTCTCAAACCAATTCTCTTTTTATGTATTTAAAAGCCATTTAAATTTCTGACTTAAAAGAAAGGGGGATTAAAGTATTTCACTTATCTTTGTTAATAAAGGAAATTAAAATATTTTGTTTAAAAAAATGTCTTATTCTCTTATCTGCCATAATTAAGCATACAATCACCCAATTTAAGTAATAGTACTTTAAGAGGTTTTTCGTCAAGTTGTTATAATTTGTTTTTTGAAAAATGAACACAACATAATGTAAAACGAAGTTAAAAAATAAATAATATCCACTATACTGACCACAAGCCAATTTTTAATGTTTTTCGTAACTTTAACTTTAATTCACTGATTTTGTGAGCTAGTCATTTGAAATTAAGTATTAAATTTCTTTTCCTAAGATCTTTTGTGTCAAGCTATTTTTAATTCATCTAAATGTCACTTAGGGGGCAGCCGTAGCCCAGTTGTCTCACCTTGCTCAATGCAATGGTGGAGTTAAGCAACCTTGGGTGCGGCTAATCACAGGTTGGGTGACCACCTGAAAATTTCCATATCTCCCCGTGCTTCGGAGGGCACGTAAAGCCGTCGGTCCTGGCTGCTGCGACCATCATACAGCAGTCGTTAATATATAGGGATGGCGCAAAACTCCCTTGAAGGAGTAAGTGCCACAGATAACGAAATGTCACTTAAAATCCAGTTTGGATGTGACATAAATGGTGGCTTGACCAGGATTGGCTCTAAATTTATGCTAGTTTAATAAAAGGTTATTTGTGATCTTTTTAAAATTTTCATTGATTGTATGCTTTGCAGTGTAGGAAGATAAGTTTCATTTGCTCCTAATTTAATTTTTTATTATGGGTCATTTGTATAGTAGGATAGCTGAAATCATTCAACCAATTCTAGGTATTAAATATGGTGATGTAACTGAAATGTAACTTGATAAATTACAATGTATAGTTCATGAGTTTTCTAAATGCTTTTCTAATATTCGTATATTAAAGGAAGTTAGTAATTATGTTGTCAATTACAAGATTGATAAAACCAAACCGATTTTTTCTCATCAATGCAAAATTCCGCTTGTTTTTCTAGATGCATATACAAAAATTGAATGAATTTTTACAAGCAGGTATTATAGAAGCTGGTACTAGTCCTTGGAATTCGCCAATATATATCCCGAAAAAAAATGGAGATATTAGAATGATGTTGGCTCTCAGAAAGGTCAAAAAAAGTTACCAATTCCGTTGACTTTCCGATGCCCCCTATAAGGGTATATTTGAGACTTTAAAGGGTCATCATTACTTTTCTGTGATAGATCTCAATAATGGGTATTTTCAAGTCCCTGTGTTACCAGCTCTAAAAGAGTGTTTAGCTTTTCATTCCCCTTGGAGGAAATTTCAGATGACTAGACTTCCTCAAGGTGGAAAAACCTCAGCCCATTTATTACAATATTTTATGGTAACTTCTTTGCAAGACTTTGTTGGTAATGGCATACAAATCTTTCAGGATGATATTCTTGTGTCTTCTCCTGATTTTGAGTCTCATATTGAACTTCTTAGAAAGGTTTTTTAAGGTTTTCAGAAATAGGTTTAATTATGAAGCCTTCCAAATGTCATTTGTGTACAAATCAAGTTAAATATTCAGGACATCATTAATGCACATGGTGTATTACCTGACGCAGATCGGGTTAAATGTTTGGTGCAGTTGTCTGCTCCTAAAAATGTTACGAATATAAGGTCTCGGTAGGGGCTTCAAATTTCTATTGTCCTTTTATTAAAAATTTGTCACTGATCCTGGCACCTGGCACTAATTTGAGTCGTAAAGGTGTAAAATTTATCTGATATTCAGCTTGTCAACAAGCTTTAGATGCAGTAAAAAAAACAATTAATTATTCCAGTTTTACTTACCCCACCAGATTACTCAAAGCCTTTTCAACTTCATACAGATGCTTCTGGCCAGATAGTTGGTTCAGTATTGCAACAAGTCACTGAAACTGGTTCGCAACCAATAGCTTTTTAGTGCAAAATTTAAGGGGGCACAAATAAATTATTCTACCATTGAAAAAGAAGCTTTAGCAATTGTTTTATCATTGCGTCATTTTAGGCATTTAGTATTAGAATATCCCATTGAGATCCTGTCTGACCATAAACCTCTTTCCTTCCTGGAATACATGAAATTTGGTAATCAGAGGCTTCTTCGCTGGTCAATTGAATTGGCAGGATATAATCTCCTCATTAAATATATTTCTGGAACTAAAAATGGGTTTGCTGATTGGTTGTCCAGGGAATTTAATATATCCTCAGTAAATGTTTGGTCATCACCATATTTAGATGAGCTTAGAAGTTCTCAGGAAAATGATCCTTGGATTAAGAATATTAAATTGAAAAAAAGGGGAAATTTGGGGTCTATGATTACAATATAGATATTTTATTGATTGAATTAGGAAACAAATGAAAGCCAGGGTATGTGTTGGGTCAGATTTTCGCCAACAAATGTCTTTGGCACATGATCATTGTTTAGCTGGTCATTGAGGAGTTAAATCTACTGTTAATAAAATTTCAAGCAGGTTTTTTGGCCTAAGATGTACAATGAGATTAAAGAATATGTTTTGTCTTGTACTATCTGTCAAAAGTCTAAACTTAAAAATTGCTCTACTCCTTATCAACAAGGTATTAAAGCGGAATTTCCCTTTCAGAAATTGGCCATGGACGTGATCGGTCCTGTACTGCCTTCCTCTGGTTCTAATACATATATTATAGTGTTTATTGATATTTTATCACGATGAATCAGGAAGCTGAAACTATTGCTAAATTTTTATTGAACAAATCGTTTGCCGTTATGGAATTCAGCAAGAAATTATTAGTGATAACTTTGTCTCTAAAGTTTTCGATGTTATCTGTCAAGAACTCGGCATCATCCACAAATTTACTACTTTTTATCGTCTCATTTCTAATGGTTTCATTGAAAATTATAAGAAAAACTATGGTGAAGATCATTCGTACACTATGTGTCGATAATCCTAAGGATTGGGTTAAGCATTTGAGTTCAGCTTTATTTTCTCTTAGAACTACTGCTAATGAAAACACTAGTCAATCTCCTGCCCATATTCTCTATGGATATTATCCCAGATTACCTCTGGATAATTTCATCACAACCTATTGATTCTTCAAGTTTTGATAACATATTAGATGACTTGAATGTCTCTCATCTTAAAATTATTTCTCGTTATATTAATGGGCGTAATAGCCATATTGGTAAAAAAAAAACAAAAAAAAAAACTAAATTCATTCCCCAGTTCGAGGCTGGCAACAAAGTTTATTTACTCCGTAAAGGGGGACATAAGAAAAAGATTTCTTCTAAGTATTTAGGTCCTTTTGAAATAGATAAAAAGATTTCTGACGTTTGTTTCCAAGTTAAAGGTTTGAAATACAAAAAATTAGGTACTGTTCATGTTGATAGATTAAAACTTGTGAGTGTTAGATTAAAACTCATCTAACACTTGTGATGTATAATTGAGGCCATGATTAGGTATGTATAAGGTTGTGAGGTTCAAAAAAATTTTTTTTTCATCACATTTCTGATTTTTGTAGGAATTTTTTCCCTTTATTTTGAGTTGGCCAACTCACAATTCCAAGATCGTAACTTTGTTCTTTTGAACTTTAGTTTATATTGTAGACTATGTCTTGTCTATTATTATATACTCTATATTTCAAAATAGTGCATTCTATTGCAAATAACATGCACATTTTGATTTAGTGACCCTTCATTAATTACTGAACTCTTTGCTTAATGTATTATCTTCTTCGGATGTTCGATTGTTTTTACAATAAAATATAAGATTATGAACTAAGTGCAGTTCTTTAAATTTTTTTGTGACTGTTAACTGGAATATACACTTGTCCTTCTAAAAATATGGTAGATGAATTCCTTTGGAATTGTGTTTTTCAGATGTGTCCATTTATGCTTTTTTTTCCCCTAGAAATATGACTTTTTTATTTTAAAAATATTAGTTTTGTAAAAGACTGTTTTAGAATTCTCTTTAAATTAGCTTTCAATGATATGTTTATGTTTGATTGTTAGCCATATCTTTCAGCTGTTCTTCTATTTCCATTAGTGTGCAGCTGGGAAGTGACTGTCCATTGTCATCACGTGCTATTTGAGTGTTACTTCAGAACGTATAAAGTCAAGGGCTGAAGAAACTTTCACCACTACTCCGACACTCCTCTACCTTAACAGTTGTTCCGCCTCTGCCAGCTATGGTGAATAGTCATCATTTTTGGCCACTTCAGATATTCCATATCTCAACATGATTCTTTAAACTTAACTCTCACTCACATTTTCAATTTCTGTTTAATACCGGATATGTAAGAATTTTCTGGGGTTTTTTTTCTATTTACTCACGTTGAGATGGACACGTTAGTTAATAACTATGACCTAGATTGTTTGGCTTTGCCAAACAGTCTTTTCTCCAGAAGTGATCATCACTTAAGTTTTTCTAATATGACACAATCCATTTCCATTCTGTTGTGTGCCATTTGATCCCCAATGGGGCAAGGATTGTGAACAATTTGGATACTGTAACCTTTCAAAAAACTTTTTAATTTTTTTGTTTTTATATTCCTTCTGACCTTCCTTTGGCCCATCGCAATTAGGGGGGATTTCAGTTTGTCAATTCTTGTCCCAGAGCCCCTTCCGGCTTTTTGTAGTGGAGGGGGTAATGTCAGTTTTTTTATGTCATATTTTTTTTGCTTTTAAATAATTTTTTTATATAAAACAAAGCATATTAGAAACCAATTCATTGTGAATCATTGCAAAACAGCTCAATGCTGATATACAGTATAAATATCTTCCTGATGAGAAATGCTTTTCCAGCCACTTTCCTTAAGTCTTCTCTATGACTAGCTTGAAATCCATGTTTCTGGGTTCACTTTTCGATATACTTGTGTTGGCCACACAATTCATTTACCTTTACTTCTAACATTTTGTTGTTAGCCTCCAATTTTTATGCCTGTCCTAATTAACTATTTTCATAGTTGCGTCTGGGAATTTGGAACATAGTTTCCACTTGAAAACACTATTGTTTAGTGTTATGAATTTGCCTTTCATGAACTTCACTTGATTCACAATTTATTGTTTCCATATTTGTATTGAGTTAATTCTATGTTACTGGATTTTACAAAGTTAGAATTTCAAAGCTGTAGATCATATATTTTTCTATATATACATAGATCTGTTCAATTTTGAGAATAGTTACTCTCAAACCAATTCTTTTTTTTATGTATTTAATAGTCATTTAAATTACTGACTTAAAAGAAAATGGGATTAAAGTATTTCACTTATGTTTGTTAATAAAAAAAAATAAAATATTTTGTTTAAAATAAAATGTCTTATTCTCTTATCTGCAATAATTAAGCATACAATCACTCAATTTAAATAATAGTATTTTAAGAGGTTTTTCGTCAAATTGTTATACTATTGTAATTTGTTTTTTGAAAAAAGAACACAACGAAATGTAAAATGAAGTTAGGGTAGGTTAGTGTATGGCGAACGTTATCTGCCAAGCTGTCTCGTTCCCACGGTGAAGTTCGCCAAAGAGTCGGTGATGGTGTGGGGGTGAATTTCATGGTATGGGTTGGGTGAAATCGTTTCTGTGGACGGACATCTAAACGCAGAGCGTTACCAACACGCAGCATTCCGTTCTCTCTGGCCCTTTTCTGTTTCAGCACGATAACGCCCCTTGCCATACAGCAAGGACTGTAGGCACATGGTTTGATGAAAAGGGGGTTCGAGAACTTGAATGGCCTGCACAACGCCCCGATATGAACCCCATGGAACATCTGTGGGACGTGTTGGAACGTCGATTGCGTGCATGTGCAGAACGCCCAAAATCCGTGACCAAACTGTCCAAGACACTAATGGCAGAATGGCGAAAATTACCTGTCAAAACATATCAAAAATTTGTAACCAGTATACCTTGGAGAGTAGAAGCTGTGATAGCTGCAAAAGGTGGACCAAAGAGATAATAAAATAAGTATATTTTTGAGTGTTTCTATTAAAGTGATGGTGTCCCATGACTTTTGATAGGGTAGTGAATTTCGAAAGTGAAAAACATATTCAACAAGGGCTGTCTACCGAACTGGGCTGAGGAGATGTGTGAGGTTTCAAAAATCATTTATCAAAAACCGATTGTGTATAAAATTAAAGATTCGACAGTGATGAAATTGCTTATATATTCTACGAACAAAAGTTACAAAAGGTTCAAAAATCCAAGTGTGTAACAGTGAGAGGATTATTCGATAGCGTAGGATGCAGGGCATTCGTGAAACTTTTGTGAAATGGCAAGGTTACCCATCCAGCATGTGCAGCTGGGTTGGAAACTCATGTCTTTTAAATGTTTGATGAGTTGCATTCTGAGTCAGTTGTGATCATGATTGTGAGTCGTCATGCATGAAGACTTGGGTTTCTATATTATTCTGCCCTCACCTATGGGAGAGAAAAATCACACAGATAACGGCTCATTTTATGACATGACTAGCTGTTGCCCGCGACTTCGTCCATGTTAATGTCCAAACAGATAAAATCGCCTGCAACGTATAGATTTCTTATTTCCCGAGATTTCGTGATGAGTCAGTGAGGGGTATTTTCCTTTTATTTTAAGACACTGCCCAAAATAGATCGACATCAAGAAGAAAAAATTAAATTACGACTATATTTTATGGTTGCATAGATTTAATATGAAGGCCTAAAAATTATGAAAAAGTTTCATTAATGGCCTACCAAGAGTGAAGGCCTATGTGTTCATTTCAGAAAGTCAATTTTTTGCTGAAATCGTCTTAAAAGCTCATAATTCGAAAAGATATGTTGAATTTTTTTTAAAAAATATATGTCTGTTGGTACGTATTTATGTATGTATGTGACCAATTTTGTGCAGTTAACTTCTCTGAAACAGCAAACAGCAGAACCAAATACAAATTATACATACTTAGAGGGTACCCTAAATTGTGCCTTAGCTTATATTTTATGTCAAATGTGTAAGCCTTTTTCAAGATATTAATTTTTTTTGCCCTAGCGTTCAAACCGGCAAACAAACTCACTAAACACGACATGTACATACTCCTTTCATGAAGGTGAATTTTTTTATACATTATTTGTTTGGTGGTGTTTTGTAGTTACTATCTCCCCCCCCCCCTCTCGTCAATTTTTATCTTTATTTTTTTAAAGTAATTCTCACTTAGTGGGGTCCTAAAACTATGCATAGACGCATTTTTATGGATATGGGCTAAGCCTTTTTAGGGAAATTAATTTTGTTTGGTAAAATTGAAGAAATGGCAGAAGCACAATGTAAAGGACCTGCACAGCTTTTCCTGTTATTGAAAAACACAATTTTCTTTTTTGAATCTCATGGTAGCCTGTGCGAATGCATCATTCCGCCATACAAATTTATTTGTTTTTACATTCATTGTTTTACCTTCGGGAACCAAAATAAATAGAGTCAGGGCTGATCAAGCGAGAGCAAGCAACATACAGTTGTCACTTAATATATACAAACTTTGTTGTACTCAAACAACTCGATATATGCTCCACTGACGAAGCACTCGACATGTGCATCTTGGCGACATCTGTTGGCAATTTTTCTTTTTAACCATAGAACAAAACCATAGTGAGATTTACTCGTTACGACATCTGTTGACATTATATTTTTGCTGGAAACAGTTGGTTTTTGTCCCGTGGGAATGAGACTTTTTTCCGCATAAAAAGTATTCCGAATGTTGATTCAAATACTAAATAACCTTCACAGCAAATTTCAACTAAATCCCTTCAGTAATTTTGGCACCAACCTCTAACATATAAACAGAGATACAGACAAACAGACAAAAATCCTAAAACTATTTTTTAGGCTTCTGTATTGTTTATAATAATGCAGCAATCACTTTTTCTAAAAAAGTTTAATGTAAATTTTTCCTCTTGCTACTATTTTATTATATACATGGTGATTCTAAAAGGTCGTGCCAAAATGAAAAGGCAGGTAGAGGGTGAAATTCTAAAGATTCGCGTTTTTCGATCTGAGGCTCCATTAAAAAGTTATAGCGCTTTAAAGATATATTTCAGCGTCTGTACCAGAGACAAATGAAAGTAAGAGACTGGCAGTGCCCTATTCATTTCGCTGAGCGCTACTGGTGCCACCGGAAGTGCAGCAGTCGCCCTGTTGTGAATGGCAAAAACCTAATGCGGCCTATGTTCTCAATGTAATTTCAGCTGTTTTTGTAGATGATTTCAGGAGGTATTAGTAAGCATAACCTGTTGACTGAATTTTTTAAATAAACTTTATTGCATTAACTAACGATAACGTATACTTTTAATGACTTTCAATAGCTGATTCAATGCCTTACGAATTTTTAAAAGAGCACGTACAACTCGCAACTCCTATCATTATAATGGAGGCTTAGCCAGAGACAAGTGAAAGCATAGATGAAGAAAAAATGAAGAAGCAAAGTTATTTCTTCATCCATGGTGAAAGTAAATGAAACTAGAGGAAGGATGAATTTATTTTTTCAGTCTTAACTGATTTTTATTATTAAAAAAGTTGATTATTGTAACTTAATCAGTTTTTAATACCTAGCAAAGAATTTCATTTTTATTGCTAAATAAAAAGTAAATTTGAAGCCTCTTCATATAGCATTACCAGTGAAGTTTCGAAAATAGCTTCAGTTACACAAAAAATTTAAATTCGTTTATTCTTTATTGATTTTTAAATATAATAAGTCGTGAAAAGACACTGCCTATATTTTCTCCACTTATTTTTTCTGTCAGCCGCTTGGTTTCATGGTGATATCGAATATTACAGTATTTGATAACATTAAGTCTAATAAATCGAAGCACATGATCGTCAGAAGGACTCATTTCAAATGAATGGTGAGTTAAATTAGAATTAACTCACCATTCATTTTAAAATATTAATATATATATTATTAATATTAGTGAAAGTATTAATTTTGTTTTCGATTATAAAATGTAATGTTTTTTTAGAATTTTGATATGCGTATTCAAATTCACTCCTAATGATTTTTTTCTGAAATTTTGCACAGGCTTACTACATCTTTCGATTGTGTGATAAGGCCTCTTTATTTTTTTTCACAATGAAATTAAGGTTGTGGCAGCTCTTATATTGCTCTTTCAACGCTTCTTTACATTGAAAGCAGATTGTAGATTTAATTAGAGACCAAGAAACAAATCCTGCAATATATTCTACAACCGAATCATAATATTTTGACAAGATTTTAATATCAGGGATTGGATAATAGTGAGACGCATCATCTTATATGGATTCATGATTATATTCATCAGAGTTATACATGAATTAATGTTTTGTGCCCTGCACTCAATTTTAACCTGGTATATTTAATTCAATTTATTCAATTCAATTTATTCAATTTATTTATTCAAATGTAAGAAACATATAAATATATAACAAGATGAATTTCCCATGAGCACATAGTGCTCGTATATTCGGAAAAGCATCAAAAGAAAAGAAAAAAAGAAATTGATGAAGGAATTTCTCTGTGGTCAGTTTTTGCTGTGATGAAATTTCTCTGTAGAAGGTGTTTGCAATGACCAAATTTCTGTGTAGAAAATTTTTATGATGACGGAATTTCTCTGTAGACAGTTTTAGTGATGATGGGAATAATTGTCAGATAGATTTATCATATGTGAAATATCACAGGAACAAATTTGTTTCCCTATAAATTTTTAAAACACATCTACAACTGATTTATTCTGCAGATAAATTTTACATTTTTATGTTACTGCTATTAAAACCATAAAGCATTATTTTTAAATATTGCTCATATCTGTTCATACAATGCAGTGCAATCAACAACAATAATATTCAAGCGCCACAAAATTGTATCAAGAGATTCTTCTGTATGGGAAATAGCGATTTTGTCATCATTGTTGTTAAAAAAAATTTCAAAAGCTATCAATCAATAGTTTTTGGAGATATCAGTCAATAGTTTTTTACTTTCATTTTTATGGTATGAATGTAAACTCTAAACTGATACAAGAAGGTTTTTGAAATTGATGGTCTTGCAAAGGCGAATTGAGATGCCCAGATCAGTGTTGCATGTCTTGAGCTAGATGTGCGCAAATGGCAACTTGGCTCGGCCATCTTCACAACACTAAAGATAGTGGCGCAAAACAAACTAGTTTTTCAATCATACTGACTCTCAAACTTTCCCAATGTCATCGTTATTATACCCATCACCATCACCACAAATACTTCCAGAGACATCTCCTTATCTATTACCTCAGCAGCTCATCTATTCACCTGAATTTCATTCGCCTGTAAACGTAACAGAAAAAACCAACGATGGTGGTGATTTTGCTGGGGCTAGTGGGGGTGAACATGGAGGCAGTGTAATGAGTGTACCTGTTGAAAACAACCGTCGACAGAATCACATTCTTGAGAGTCGTAGATCGATACCTGATCTTATCAAATGGAATAAAGAGGCACTGTGACCATCAGTAAACATAAAAAAGTGGTTCAGACATCACTGGTTTAATAAGAGTTATTTTCACCCATTCCCAACCTGAAGAGACTGCTACCAGGTCATGAACACTTCACAGCAGTATTACATTGTCTCAATATCCCGAAAGAATTCATCGGTACCCCCTCATACCATATGATATCGTCATAGTCTTGACTAGTTGATTCAGAACCAAATACAATTTAATGTAAGGAATACAATTTATAATGTAGTTGTTAAAATTTATTTTTTAAGCTCTATAAATATTTGAATAAAATGCAATTAAATGTGAAAAAAACCTGCCTGTGTAACTTGGTTGGAGTTAATTTTGGAATTGTTAGTAAATTCATCTTGACGATTAGGACATTTAGAATCAGTTTGTTTGTATAAGTGTCATTCATGATAACATTCATAGAATTAGCCCTGGCGACTAATTTTAGGTGATGTAGGCAGTGCTGACCAAATGTGTCAGACATCTGATATTGCACTATTCTCGTGTGGTAGATCCATTTTTCGGGGTGTGCAAACATGAACAGAATTGTACTTGTGGAAAAATTCTGAAAGAATCAAAGATGTATGCTTGTTTGTTGGAGTTTATAAAGAAGGCCACACAGTGAGTATGTGGTTTACTGGAATCATTTGTATTAGTGGTGAGCAAAGTTGGGTAAGCAGGTTTAAGAAATGCAATCATTTGAGTGGAGAAAAGACCATTGGCAAAGGACGCCATAGAGCGCCATAGCTGCTGCATATCCATCGAACTTAATTCATGAAATCAAAGCTGACAGCATGGTCTTTATTGATTTTCAGGAGGTTCTGATACTGACAATAGGGAATCTGGTACTGAGTTAGGTAAAGGTTCAGAGAATTGAACTCCAACACTTAGCGTACTGTTGCATATAAGAATGTATCTATCTGTATAATAATTCCAGTCTTCCAAAAAATCAAAGAAGAGAAATGTTTAACTGGCCCCGTAATCACTCTGGGTGATATCTACGTCCCTGTCTTCTTTCCAAATCCCTAGTACCTTCATGGAGTGAAACTCTCTCAGGTAGGGACCATTCGCAAAATTAGGTGTCAATGGATTAGTATTCAATGATGGTGAGAAGAAAGGTATGTTGAAATGTCTAAAGCGGAATGGGTTAGAAATAAAAGAACTTCTGTTCTGTGCTTCATTTGTTGTGAATGAAAAAATCAAGTAAGTAGGAATCTACCAGTGTTTAAATTCTGTATGACGTGATTTCTGCTTTCTGTGGCTATGCTCAATGACCTCATTCAACTTGACCAATAGGGTAAAATGCATTAGTGGTTCGTAGAGTCTTTGCCTGCATTTATAATGTAGACAAATTCTTTTTAACCTTATCAACACGTAACAGCAAGCGACAAAAAATGACTAAATGGCAGGGATCCTCTAAATAATAAACAATGTTTTGAATGAGCTTTTTCTGTGATTTAAAACTATTGGTGGTATCATCAGCATTATTTATTTTTCCAATCTTATCTTTACAATAGCCAGCAGTTGTGAGCTGTCTTTATTTAAAGGCCTGTCCATAGTTCACAAAATTTCAAAATAAGCTCTGTATGGTTGTAAGTTATTGCTATGATTGAGTAACATAACACCCAGGTAACAGTCCACTTGCAAGAATACGGAAAGTAAAAAAGGTTTGAGACCTGTTTTATCATCAGCAGATAGTAAATCATCACTTTTATTCATAACGACTTCAAAACTCAATGTTATTTGATCGAAGTCTATATAAAAATCGACCCAGCTGGTTATAAGAAATTCAATAGGTCCAGTATGACTGATGATGGCTGCTGGTTGGTATCCAGTGATGTTTTTTTTGCTGACTGCTTGTGTGGGGAATAGAAAAAATATCTACATCACCGTTGAGATACGAATCACGATCGCAACTGACAGAATGCAAGTCGTCTATCATTTAAAAGAACTGCCTCTCGAACCAAGCTGTTCATCTGGCTGGGTAACCTTGCCATTTCACAAAAGCCTCATGAATGCCCCGCTTTATACACTATCGAATAATCCTCTCGATGTGAAACACTTTTGGTTTTTTCAAATTTCATAACTCTTGTTTGTCAAATATATCAGTGATCTCATCACCGTCGTAATCTTTAATTTTATAGGTTTTCTATAAATGATTTTTGACACCTCAAACACTTCCTCAGTCCAGTTCAGTATATAGTCCTTGTCGAATATGTTTTTCAATTTCAAAACACATACGTAGTCTCAAATTTGTAACCTTGATGTTGTCAGAGGGGTGACTATTGTAACGGCCCATGCCATGGACAGGGATGTTATGGCGGTAATCTTGCAGATAATGATGTCATCTGAAATAAATCAATCTTATTTTCTTTAGAATTAGATCAAACAGGGCTAATGAATAATGTGTAACGACACAAAAATTAACACAATTCACCACATGAAATGAATCCCATTAATTAGTGGGGGCTCATTTATTAAACAAGTTATATAGAAATTAGTCATAACCAATCAAAAATCAGCGGTCAACGCAAAATGAAAAAAAATCAAGATTGTCGTACACAAAGTAAAATTTAAATGATCAGTTCTAATTCGAAAAAAACTTCAACAAACAACACAGAATAACTAATAATGAAAACAAAGTCTTAAATGAAAGTTCAAGTCTGTCTAAGAAATAGAGTCCTGGTGAACGAGGGGTAAATTTGGTGCCTGTAAAATTTATCCTTCCACCTTCTTCAATAAATCACAGTGCGTTATCGTAAGAATGTCTTTTCCATTCAATAAGAGGATTGTCAACCTTTAAATACGTATTGAAGTCTAAACAGGTAAGTTCTCTTTGGTTGCTTTTACTTTTACATTCGTCTTAAATTATTGTTTCTCATTTTAAATTATTTTTATCTCTTCCTCTGTTATATTTTTAAAACATAGGTACAAACAACATCTCGTCTTCACTTAACAGTCCTGATACTGCCATTCACTCCCTTATACAACAACTCACCACTATCTTCTCCAACAACAAAGACATCCAAGTCACTTTATCTTCAGTTTTGCCACGCCACACAAATTTCCACAGATCCTTACATTCACAGAACACCTCACGACTTAACAATAACATTTCACGATTCAATACATTAGCACAGATTCTTTCCAGCACCTCTAAACGTTTTCACTTTTTACAACACTGTCCACTCTCTCCTATCCACATTTGCAAGGATGGGCTACATTTGTCACACAAGGGTTTGGATCTGGTTTCACACAACATACTTAAGATATTGTCAACCTCTCGCCACACTCAACCTTATCTCCAACACTACACAAGACACTGACAATCATGCACCACACAACACCTCCGACAACACCCCTACACTATCTGATTCACCAATACATATTTCAACAACTTCACCTTCAGTCCTTCCACCCCTTCAGCAAACACGTACATTTACTCCCACCATCCACACATTAACTTCCAATGACACAACCCCACCCACCATTCACGATGTCCCTTCTTCCCCAACACTCTCCCCCATTAACCGAATTCTCACAACTACACCTTCACAGAACACTACACAAATGCTTGACACACTTTTACGCCCACCTTCTACCTCGGACACTTCCGCCAGACCACACACTTATAACACACGCAGCTCCACAAATTTACAATCAACACAAAACAGATGACTAACAGCCAACCACCCTCCTACTTTTTTTCAGCTCCGTAAGCTTTGCGACAAATTTTGTACCTACCATGCTCACAAAATCACCTTTTCCCATTACTTCACTCTCGGCATAACCCCCAAAGGTTTGGTCTCTGCCCCCAGCATCCAATTAGGTCCCTTACCCTCTGCCACTCTGTCCCAAATTCATTCCACTGTTTCTGACTCTACCCGTAACATCCTTCCTATCCTTAGTAACCATTGCTCCAGCATTTGCACAAGCCTCTATCAGTCTATTACCCAGCATGACTCCCTCCCCTCTCTTAATCCCCCGGATATTGATGCTCTTCATACTTTCATTTTTAAAATTACCAATATATTTCTATCATGTCTAAGTTCTCAATATTGTGCAATTAAGTTTTCCTTTAAACTCTAATTTGGTAGGTTAACAGTCTTGCAATTTCTCAGGACACTGCTGGCTGGTAGTTTCCATACTGTGTTGTTTCCGGTTGTATAATCTACGTTTTTCTTCTATGTTACTGATCCCCTTCCGGAAGTGGTTCTTCATCCAGGTCTTCACATTCTCCCAGTCTGGCAATTCTCTTGTCTTGTGGCGATCCGTGGACCAACATCATCAGGAACTAGTAGTGGAAGTACCCGTGGGAGCAAATCTCGTATGCCTGCTAACAGTGCCTTTGATTCTAAATCCATTAGATATTGGTCCATATCATCAGTAGTCACATATGGGCGCATATTAAGCATCTCTTTAATCTGAGCAGGGGTTTTCTTTTCTTTTTCAGTTGATTCAAACGTTCCAAAATTTGGTTTTGTTGTTCCAAAGTCTGGGTAACTCCGTCGATTAAAGTGTAAATGAGTCTGAGGGAAACTTGACAATAGGTCCTTCAACGAAGGGATTCACGTTGTAAGTTCTCCTAAGTTCAATCTCAGGTGATACATCTCGAGCCGTACATAAGCGTTCAATCTCTAGAGTCAATCTCAGGGCTCGTAAACCATGGTTTCAGCTAAGGTCAAACTGCAATGTTACAAGACAAAATAACTTCTTCTTTGCTGAGCAGTGCAATTGGCATTCATCTTTGGACCAAACAGGAGATCAATTTATCTATTTTGTCTATCACAGGTTGGTTTTCCATTATTACCAGTAGAATAAACAATACTCTTTTCACTAAAAACATCGTAAATATTAAACTGTCCAAACTTCCGGTTTCTTGGTTCTCACTACAGTCTCTTTTCAAAAAGAAACTTTGTAACGGCCCATGCCAATCTTATTATCTTTAGAATTAGATCAAACAGGGCTAATGGATAATGTGTAACGACACTAAAATTAACACTATTCACCACTTGAATTGAGTCCCCTTAAGTAGCGAGGGCTCATTTATTAAACAAGTTATACTGAAATTAGTCACAGTCAATCAAAAATCAGGGGTCAACGCAAAATTAAAAAAATCAAGATTGTCGTACACAAAGTAAAATTTAAATGATCAGTTCTAATTCGAAAAAAAAACTTCAACACACAACACAGAATAACTAAATAATGAAAAAAAAATCTTAAATAAAAATTCAAATCTGTCTAAGAAATATAGTCTTGGTGAACGAGGGATAAATTTGGCGCCTGTAAAATATATACTTCCACCTTCTTTAATAAATCACAGTACGTTTTCGTAAGAATGTCTTTTCCGTTCAATAATAAGATTGTCAACCTTAATAAGTTTTGAAGTCTAAACAGGTAAGTTCTCTTTTGTTTGCTTTTACTTGTACATTCGTCTTAAATTACTGTTTCTCGTTTTAAATTATTTTTTTGTCTTCTTCTCATACATTTTTAAAATTACCAAGATATTTCTATCACGTCTAAGTTCTCAATATTGTGCCATTAAGTTTTCCTTTAATCTCTAATTTGGTAGGTTAACACTCTTGAAATTCTCAGGACACTGCTGGTGGGAAGACAGTAAATGAATTTCTAAGAAGACGTTGGTTGAAACTATGTTGGAAGGAGGAGAGGGGCTACAGCATACCTGGGGTACACACGCTATTCAATCATTCATTACAGGAACGGTAAGGAATGGTTAGTATTGAGAGGGAACACGCGTTTGGATCCCCCTGAACGGTCATTTTCACTTGATAAAATCATCGCTTAAAGAAATGGTCCTCTCATAAGCCAATAATCAGAAGTTGTTGGGTCAAACTCGAAGGTAAGTATAATACAGTTCATCATCTATGTTATTCCTTAATTAAAACCTTTCTTCTTATTTTCAATTTGATATTTCAAGTTTAAGTCATTAGAAGGGAAAAGAAGTAGTTCTTTAGCTATTCTTAATATTATTGAAAATATTTCTTAAGTTTAGGTATTCTTCGAATAATTCTAAATTTTTTTTTATTACTATAGGGTCTTGATAGGGTTTATTATTCTCAATGTCCAATTAAAATTTTTTAACGGGATGGAAGTCTTCAGTCGTACTGGTTAATTCACATTAATGAAAAGTTCGCGTTGCAATAACGTTAAGGGTTTCTCTGGCGAAAGTTTAACAGGAACAGGAACACTCCATCAGGTAAAAAGGCTCAATCTACCGTTGAAATGAAATCTTTGTATTCGTAGTAATCGGAAAGGAATGGGCTATCTAAACCAGAAGATCCCCAAATAAAATCGCAGAAGGGTAATCGATTGCCTTTCTTTTCCATCTTGGTTCACTAGCCGACGACACCATTGGTTACTTGGGCGAAGGTAGTAGCTAGCCTTCCTTTTTTATGTTCTATCTCTATCCGTGCACGTCATTCGTTTCTATCATCACTTTTCCATTGTTCGGTAATCGTCGTCTTTTCAACATTCTCGAGGAAGATTTTGACAATCGAAGCACAGCATTGTTCGAGACCGATGTCTGATTCAACAATTGGCGTTCGTTAAAATAGTCAAACTAAATTCTTTGAAAATAAACAAACATTCCAAAATTAAAACTATTCGTCTGAATTTTTTTGTTTTCCCAAATTTATAAATTCAAAAATAAATAATTACGTTTTCGTTTAATGTCAGAGTCAGAGATATTTTTTCGCAATACAGTCATTATTAAAATTAAAAACGGCAAAGTAAAATTCTTTTCCTTTTCTGAGACGAAAGGTGTAAGAAGAGTACTATAACACTATATAATAATCATGCACTTTAAATCACAGAGAAGATGCATTTCCATCATTAACATGTCATGGTGCCATTTCCAAGCGATACATGAACCTTGTGTAATGCCATGTTTGGGACCATCGGGAGTCTCGATTGATGGAGCAATCACACAATAGGCTTTATCTATAATCAATGTGACTAGCTCTGTGATTAATTCACTCGAAACCTCCTCAGACCCCTCTCAATTATTTGAAAGGTAGATTCTTTAATCAATAACGGAAACTTTAACAAGATATCTGATTAAAATTCCAATAGGCATTAATATAATTCGATATCATTCATTACAATTTTATAATGTTCCTGTCCTACCATAGCACACAATTCAGCATTATGTTTCTTTCAATGTCTACATTGTTAATGTTTATCACTTTATTAAAACTTAGTCGTAGGTCAAACCCAAAAATCCAGTTCTTGTTTAACCAATAAGTAAATATATCATTATGCCTTGATCTTCTATTCAAATCGTATTTGTGTGACATTTAGTTTCCTCTTCAGGCTTGTTTTTCAGCCTTTTCGCCTTCACTGGTCAGAAAAGAAAGAATTAATAAATTAAAAACCAAAGAAACATTTAATACATATTTTTAAAAATTTATCAGTCTAAAGATATATCAACAAAACTATTCCTAAGGTAGCAATTCTTTTATCTGCATTCCGTTTGAGGAACAACGATTTTATATAGGACACAACCATTTTATCTTAATCGTTCGCAGCTTTAAATAATGATTAGAGTTCTCTCTCACATCAAAACGGTAAGTCATATATTATATTCTTTATTTTTAACCGACTTAAAAAACGGAGGTTATCAATTCCATGCGTATGTTTGTAATATTGTTGGAATTGCACAATATTCATATATGTTAGTCTATGTGGGCGTCTAAACAAGTATGCCAAATTTCATAAGTGTATGTATGTATGTATGTTTGTCCACCAATTTCTCAGAAACTAGAAAACGAATTGCAATAATTCTTCTTTTATTGATTAAGTAAGCATCTTACAACTTAGGGATAAATCCAAGTTTCATCAAAATCGGTTCAGTAGTTATCAAGATATGGATAGCTAGGCGATAGAGAAAGTTCATTAAAGTCGGTTTATTTATACTCTGTTTATGCACTTGTTGCTTTTAGGCTAAATCACTGATTTTTACCTTATTTTCTATTTTTTATAGGCAGTTCATCTACTTTATTATTTCTGCAGACCATTGCCTCAAGTCGGAATGAGCTCCTCCTACCAGAATTTCTAGTGGAACGACGGGCGAAACAGGTAAGTCAAAAGGGGGGGTACATCAGAAGCCGAGGAGGCTCCAAACACTAGGTAAATTAGTAATGTTAATAAAGGGAAGGACCGCCGACCTTAATCCTAGCTTTACCTTGCATCTTTGGATAACCAACGTCCATGAAACATGGACGATCTTCTGCAGTCCACGAAGGTATATTAATCATTTCTCGAAATTAGGCCTGTCTTTACCGAATCTTTTCGATAGGTCTTGAAGAACTTACACTACTCCATGGCTCAGATCCATCTTAAAAAAGCGCTGTTGGATGGGGTCCTACTCGAATTCTTCCTATAGAGAACACACAAAAGAGCAGTAGCTTGCGATAAACTACTATAATCATTCTAAAATTTATTCTCTACATTACCGGATTGAGCAGGTGGACTCCTAGATAGTTTCACATTAGTCTGAATTTCATCATGGACAAAGTTGAGGAGAAAGTTTGTTGCATAATTTACGGCTTCAAAACCTCTATACCCTTTGGAGGACTGAATATGTTTTTTTCAGCCAAATGCGAATCTAATCATCTGGTAAAGGTTACGATTAAATTCTCGTAAATCACTTTTATTAACCTATTTATTTCATTTTTTTCTTTTCACCCATTTCATAGGGTTCCTGAAGTCAGTAGGCGAAGTCAGGCTTAATTCAGTTTCCTCGATTCCCGCTTCAACTCAGAACTTAACGTCTGCCTCGGCGTGAAGCATTCCTCCCCCCTAAGAAAAAAACTTTCTTGGCCCCCATCCATGATGATTGTTATTTTTGGAAATTCCATCTCCAAGGTCTCCCAACAATCTATCAACATGACGTAAGTATCCTTTTCTGGGCAACAATGATCAAAATCCTTTAAAATTAAATTACAATTCTTTTATCAAACACATGTTTCTTAAGGGCTTTTAAATATTAAATAGCTCTTAATAACTCTGATTATTCTGTTTTTCCATATTTAATAATCGTCGTAAAATTTTCCTTTCTAGATGGGGGTCACAATTAAATTTACATATTCATTCGGAGAAGGCACAAGATGGGTATCTCTCATAACGCCTTTGCAAACGCAAATTTTACGAAATAAATTATCTTAGCGTCCCTGTAACGTCCAATTTTTCAATTTTGACAGTTTAAGCTTTTTTTGGGGCGTTACAGTCTTCCACCACCAAACTCGAAGCTCCCGAAAATATATCCTTGATTGGTTGAAGTGCTTCTATTGTTCCCCATAGAGCACGTCGAATGGGAGTTTTGATATGAGGAGTTCCATGTTAACCTCCTGAGAAGCAAAAATTCCAATGGACTACACTTCCAAGAAGGATATCTTGACGCTGTTTTCCATCCGAGTTTTCTTCTCACAGCACCATCCAATTCTCTTTGAAATTCCAAAGATTGGCATAATCGGTAAGTACCTTTTTTATGTCCTTGAGTTTATAGTCTTTTATCAATCTAAAGGTATTTTCATTTAATTTTTTTATCAACAATAAACACTCCATAATAAAGAGGACGCATCTTGAGATTACCCTCAGTGCTGAACTTTAAGACACTGTGGTGCAATAGCACAACGCTCTCCTTCTTTGAAAGAAATCCTCTTCCTTACGGTGGTCCCATCTCTTGCAATAAGCCTTACTTATTTTATCTTCTCGAGATTCTGTTTCTCCACAACCCAGTTATTCCCCACACAGGTAATCGTTACTGATCATTAATTCGGAAACGCATATCCTGTTTTTTCATGGATGGTCACTCGCAACGTAAGGAGAATTTTTTCCAGTTGGTTCTCCCAAAGTTTCAGGGACTCGAGTCATATGCACAACCGAAACTTCTCTCGTATAGTACACGTATATCTTTCTACAGGGTTTGTGCGGAACAATAGGGCACAATATACAAAAGTTCTTACAACAATATATCTTAGGTCGTGTTAAGTTGCGTCGGATAAAATTGATGGATTGCAAATAAGTCTTTGGCTTGCATCATTGACATTCAAGGCATGAACTGGTGTAAGCATACACGTCTTTGGTCAATCCTTTCTAATAAACTTTCTTTTCATAAAGTTCAGCATCTTCTTAGCCCCCGGATGAATGAGGGGTCCGGTTTTGGGTCGTGACTTTACCGAATGACATATGATGCCTTTCACAAAACCCTCATAAAAACTGTCACGTACATTGGGTTTTTATTTTGAGCCAACTGTCTTTCTGCTATGAACTCAGGGTCTTCAGATTGGAGTTTCTCCCACATAAAAAGTTCTTTATCCTCTTGAATTGAAAGGCTACTTGACAGTGCATCTGGTATGTAATTCTGTGTGCTATGTTTATGTTTTATAGTAAACTCAAAGCCTTGAAGTTTGTGCGCCCAGCAAGTGATCTGTCCGTGCTATCTACACTATATGATCACAAATATCCGGACACATGCACGTTTGCGCTCTAGCCACGATTTCATGGAAATCAACAGGGCGTTGCACATCCCTTTGCCCGAATCACAGCTTCCACCCTTCGGGGAAGACTTTCCACCAAATGTTGGTAGGTACTTTCCGGAATGTTCCTCCATTCCTCCCGAAGAGCGAGAATCAGTTCAGGTACAGAAGTTGGCCGATGTGATCTGGCCCGCAAGCGTCTTTCCAATTCATCCCACAGACTCTCTATAGGATTGAGGTCGGGACTTTGTGCCGGCCAACCCATTTCTTCGACTCCTGAGTCCGCAAACCACTGCTGTACACGCCTCGCTTTGTGGCACGGAGCATTGTCGTGTTAGTAGAGAAATGGCCCGTTTCCGAAAAATTGCCACAAAGTTGGAAGTGCACAGTTGTCCAAAACATTCAGATAACGGTCGGAGTTCCTTGCACAGGAACGAGCTGGCCCAGTCCGTACCAAGAAAATGAGCCCCACACCATGACTCCTCCTCCTCCGAACTTGACTGTGGGCTCTGTGCACTCAGGTAAGAAGCGTTCTCCAGGTATGCGCCAAACCCAAACTCGTCCATCGGATTGCCAGAGTGTGTAGCGAGATTCGTCTGTCCACATTACACGTTTCCATTGGTCGATTGTCCAGTTTCTGTGGGCTTTGCACCCCTAAAGACGTCGCTTGGCATTGACCCTGCTGATGTGGGGCTTGTGGGCAGCAGCACGGCCATGGAATCCCATTGTGTGCAGTTCACGACAAATTGTCATGGTACTGGCATCATTTGCAGAGGCGTTTCGAAACTCTGTGGCAATTTTTTCCGCCGAGGACTTCCGGTTGCTGCGGGTGACACGACGAAGCACTCGACGGTCTCTGTCCGTTAGTTTCTTGGGTTTACTGGTTCGTTGTTGAACTGTTGTTGATCCCCGGGTCTTCCATTTCATAATGACATCGCCTACTGTTGACTTGGGTATCTGAAGAAGGCTGGAAATGTCACGCACGGACTTGCCGCATAGGTGACATCCAACGATGGTTTCACGTTGGAACTCACTGAGCTCTGCCGAACGACCCATTCTTGCCAATGTCCAAGCAGAGTTGTGTCTGAAGGTGTGGGAAGCTATTTAAATGATGTGCAAGTCATTATCATATGACATTGGGCCAATCGATGATCTGTGAGGGGTGTCCGGATATTTTTGATCATATAGTGTAGGAAGTTCTTTATCCAGATTACGGCCTAGACATCGCTAAACATCGTGAAATGCGTTACATAGATATAGGGCCTGATAGTGTTAATGGCGTGGATCACTGCTAGGCACTCCCACTCAATGGCAAAATATTTAGATTTGGCTTCTGTTAGAGCTCGGCTACAATAATCAACGATGTGGTGCCTGTCACCGATGTCTTGGGTCAACATCCCGCCTGCAGCATGCTTACTCACGTCAGAATGCACTGCAAATGGAAAATCAAAACCAGGCTGCATTAATACAGGGGGTTCGGCAAGTATTTTTTATGGTCTTGAAGGCGTGTTGACATTCTGAAGACCATTCCTACAATACATCTTTGTGGGTCAGGCGTCTCAACGGGAAGTTCAAATGACTAAGAGCTGGTATAAACATCTTATAAAATTGAATCATCTGGATGAAACGCCTGACCTCCTTAGCATGTTTGGGCATGGGATAATTTTTCACCAGCGCAACATTTTTCATGGAATGTCTCAACCTATGTTCGTCGACGCAAAATCCTATGAAGTCTACTTGTGTTTGTAAGAAGCTTAACTTCTTAAAATTTACTTTCAGGTTATACAGGAGTAGCCCGTCGAACACCCTTTGCAAGATCACCTGATGAGACGCTACGTCTGGAGTTCCCACTATAATGTCATCCATATCGTGGAAACTCCAGGATTCTATCGTCGGGTCTAATGCTTGGTCTATAAGAGACTGGGATACCTGCACCCCGTGTTTAATACCAAAGGGTATAACACTAAAGGTGAAGGCACGCAGTCCCGGGACCACAGATGCGGTTTTCTCGTGTGCTGCCTCATCCAGTTCCATTTGCCAATATGCTGCTTTCAGATCTAAGATGGAATAAACGTGAGTGTGAAAGCTTGCGTAAGATCTGTTCCACTGGCAGGTATAAATATGCCACGGGCTTCATCAAGGCATTAAGGCGCCGCGCGTCTAGGACGAATCTATATTCTTCGGTGTTGGTTTTAGCTATCAAGAAGTAGGGGTACGACCAAGTGCTTTCAATTCAGCACACTACTCCTTGTTGTTCCATATCACCGACTAACTTGTGCAGATTTGCATTTTAGCTGCCGATTGTAGATAAAAGTATCACTTTAACGGGATTGTTTTTGCCAGCATGGATATGGTGGAAATAATTGGAATACTTGCCCGAAATCTTGTCCATCTGGCCTGACTCCTCTCACTTAATTCCCACATCCGATTCTTCGACTCGTGCGATTCGCCATCGTGTTCAAATGGCAATATTCTTGCGTTAACAGTTAGATTGAGATGTACTTTCAAGGTTTTTAAAACATCCAGTCCCAGAATGCCAAATAAAACAAGAGATCCCTTGTACGATCTTCACCTCCTCTCGTAAGTATTCGCTTAATACACTGCTTGACAGTTGCTAAGGAATATGCACATTCCCCTATTTAGGGGCGCTGGAAAATAATGCAGGACGCGTCAAAACATTGGTTGCTACTCTGTTGTTCGACTTGCATAATTTTAATAAAAGTCACACGTCCAATGAACTGTGGTTCATTGAAAATTATAGCTGTGGAGTGTTAGAGCGAATACACTTGCAGGTGCTTTTTTATTTTTATTTATTTATTTATTTTTATTTTATTTTTAATTGTAAATACAAAAGATGTAGAAGACCGACAAGTAGGCACCCCTGGGCACCATACAGAATCAAAGAAATTTAATTATAAATCATATATTATAGCAGTATTAATTAAACTTAATATTAGACAAATTAACATAAATTAAATATTAGTAGATTTAGTAATAACTAACCTAATATTAATAAAATAAATAATAATACAAATTTTCAGTCAGACATCAATTTAAGCCAACTGTTGACAGGACAAATCAACAACCGTTATATTCCATAACGGTTAGAAAGTATATTCTGAAGACCATGCTGTTTTAACACACGATAAAAAACCTAATAGCAAATTATTGAGCGAAGTTCACAAGGGAGCTTAGATACCATTCCAAAATATTGCTGTAACTTTTCAGTCCCTCTATCACATACCATCTGCAGAAAGCCACAGAGAGCTCATTTGACTGATTACGATCGCGGACGAGCTCTGATTATTCTGTTTTTCCATATGTAAAAATTGTCATAATATTTTCCTTTCCAGATCCAAGTCGAAATTAAACTTACATATTCATTCGGAGAAGGCATAAGAAAAGGGAGGATATCTCGCCTCACTATTGTTTATAAAATTCCCTTGTAAACGCAAATTTTACGACATAAATTATCTTAGAGTCTCTGTAACATCCAATTTTCCAATTTTGACAGTTTAAGCTTTTTTTGACATTACTCTTGTTGTTGTAGCTTAGTACGAGATCCGGTAAGACATCAACGTACCTGTGTTTGTTGGTAAGTGTAAAAATATTAAACATACGCATTTTTAAAGTTCAGTGAAATTTTTCCACAATTGCAGCTTGCAAATCTGCTTCCGTAGCAGAGAAATGAATGTTGATTTCTTTAAAACAATCCTGGACATGCTAATTTAAAACTCCTTCCCTTTTTCACTGTTCACTTTTAAAGAAAGACGACCATCTGTGAATATACAGGGTGAGTCAAAAGTCGCAGTGCACCCTGTTTTTCCGAAAATCTGAATATTCCAGTAAGGTATGGGTGAGGCGGTCTATCTTTTACAGTATGTACCGAACATGGTCGCCATCTTGCAATCGCCCATCTTGAACCTAAGTCAGTTTTTTTAAACAAAAAGGGGGTCGTCTGATATATCAAATAAAATTTTCGACAATTTCATTCCTGTAAACAGATTAGAAGTAGCAGTTATGGTTAAAAAGTTACAACACATTTTGTTTGGAATTACAGGCTGGACTGTTCTCCAAAAAGGACAATGATTTAATGTGTTCAACATGGTGTCCCTCTTGGTCAAGGCACATATGAAGGTGCTGAATCCAATCGTCATGCACTCGCAGAAGGAATTCCGCAGAAACGCTGACACGTACTTTTTCAGTGCGCTGCTGGAGATAGTGTCTGTTTCTGATTTTCTCTGCATATACGAGTTGCTTTAAATGACCCCACAATAAAAGTCAAGTGGTGTGAGATCTGGTGATCTGGGTGGCTATTCCACAGTACCACGTCAGCCAATCCAATGACCAGAAAAGTGAACATCTAACCACTAAACAAGATACCTTGTGCGAAAGAGGGATCTTGTCAATGTTGCTCTAGGTTCCACGTGCAAGACTGCATATGCCTGTCCGGATCATCCTCTGTTCGATGCTGGAGTATCTGAAACTTGAATGGATGCCATTGATGAGCATGAAGGATTCGTAAAATCGACGACTGGCTGATTCCACATTCTGACAAACATCATGTGCTGCATTGTGGACTCTTGACGAAGGACGCCAAAATCATAGTTGAGGTTGTCTCATCAGTAGCACTTATTGAACGGTCACTCCGTGCCTTGTCAACCACAGTCCTAATTTTTCGGAATTTCTTAATTATGCATCTGATATTGTTATGTGAAATTTGAGGTCTTTCTTAGTGCCAGTTGTTAAAATCTGCAGCTATGACACGGAAACTTTATTCTGCAGACATCAAAATGACTTGGATTCTCTCCGTGGTCAAAGCCATCTTCAGTTACCTGCTACAAAATGAAACAAAATGTGTTGTAACTTTTGAACCATAACTGCTACTCAAATTTGTTTACAGGAATGAAATTGTCAGAAAATGCTGATGTTATTTGATATACACTGCTTTGCAATGAAATTGCCCCACCAACAAGGAGTTATCCGACTTTATTCATATTTAGTGGGGGGTTCTTCTACCTCTGACTACTAACCGATTAGATGCATGCTCATGGGACATGACCATTTGGGTTGATACAGGGTGTCTGGATGCCTGTATAAGCTCATCAGTTGACACATATGCGAGACGTTCCATGCAGTAGGGAGGAAGCAACTGCCTCGTGAACATACAGTACTGTAATCCGCACAAAGGTCTCAATGCCACGACGATGACAACGGCAATCGTTCACGCAATTAACGGACTTTGAACGAGGTCAGATTATTTGGCCTCTCCAAGGCTGGATGGTCAACCAGATGGATTGCTGTCCCTGTGTCGCAGGATTCGCGGACAATGTTGGAAGAAACACATGCCAGAAGACCAGGCTCTGGAGCCCGAAGAAGAACGTCAGCTCATCCCGATAGGCAGATACTGCAAACAGCGCTACCGAACAGAACTATTACCCTGCGGCAAGTACTAATCCCGGTACTGCTGTCAATAGCGACAATATCACGCTGGTTCCACGCCGTGACAATGTGTCTTCCTTTGACACCTGAGCACCACACATTACGACTGTCATGTAGAAAACTCCCTGCGCAGTGGAATAATGCTAAATGAAGCCACATGAGGCTCTGCAGACAATCATTTTTATTTTAAAAAAACAATAAACAAGAAAATACATTAATAACAAGAAATGTAAAAATAATTTTTGGGTTCATTGTATCCTCTGACACGAGGAATTACAATGAAGAAGAGAATGTTAAGTACACCGCAAAACAGTGGGGGGGTTATTGACTCCGACACTTTCTTATAATTTAAAGAAAGAATTGAAGGAATATATTAGAAAGTTTAATTTAGCTTTTAACAGTTCTTTGAATGTTGACTTTGTTACCTCGTGTATACAATGATCAGGCATCCTAAGAACATGAATTAAGATATCTGCATACTCGTACATTTACTTCAACAGAGAGTGGCAATGCATAGGCGTTTAATGGAGGAGAGTAATAACAGCTCCTGGAACGAGCAAAATAAGGTAATTAGTGAAAGCAGAGAAGCTGACACATTAACTCTCATCACAAGAGAGAGAGAGAGAGAATAACGATAACAGTTAGGACAAGAGCCAGCTTACCTCAATTTATGTAAAAAGCGCCCAAATCTTCATGTAGAAAGGCGTATAGGCCCCAGGGCATGATAAGGACCACTGGCACTTGTTGAGTGAACGGTCCCTGACCAACTCAGCTTGGCTCTCGAAGACGGTGGTAGACCCAGCACACATATGAAGTTGCGTAACTTAGTAAAAGGATCTAACGAAGCTTGGAGAATCTCTGGCTGTAGATTAGATATCAATTACACTTATATGACGCCTTGGCTGCCTTCTAAGGTTCCATCTCGAGTCGAATTCCAGGGTGGCTGCTGAGAGTCCTTCTCTCGCTGCGTATGTGGCTGCGTTTGCTGGCTTCACAATCAATCCAAACTCTAAAGTAATAGTGGAGTCAAAAGAGAAACATTCATTATGCCGTAAGCACAGAGCACTTTGTTCCACAGCGACAGTATGAGGGAATCCATGAGAAGGTGGGAAATTTAAATAGTCCTCATCAGCTGCACTGCTCACAGAAAGTTCCGACACATTTTCTAAAAACTCCAAACTTATCTGCTCATAACATACTATGTTCTGCACAGGTTTATGCAAACAGTCTCTTAGAACTGTTCTGTTCGCTCACTCTTTCCTTCTGTCCTTTCTATTCCATTATCTCTCTCTCTCTTACAATAAACATTCTTTTTGCACGTTGCGCCATCACTTCTGTAATTAGGTATATCATGTTACCATCTATTGTCATTAACATTACATATTTTGCCTTAACTATTAACATTATTATTACAAATACTGGCAACAGATGGCGGATATTTATTAAATTGCTTAGGCTGGACAGCACGTGATTTATGTTGAGAATCGCCTGTGCCTTTAGTCACAATTCCTTATGACATCCTCACCCCCGCTCCTCGCTGTATCACCAGCGATGCCTCAGACAGCCTTGATCACTGAAAATTGCTGTCTCAGCCTTTTCCTTTAGCTGAACGCTGTTCTATAAAAAAATTCTTTATAAGGCCTCTGCATCTATGAAGATTCTCTTCCAGTTCCCAGGACGGTTTATCATAGCCCACCCGCTTCATCAGGAATTGCCGCTGCAGGGACTTGCCTCTTACGTCTAAGAGTTTTTGCACCCTATAGACATCCTTAAACTGGGGATCAGCGATGAGTCCAGGATGCTTAGCCTGCTTTACTTTCCTTCTAACGAATTTCTTTAAGAAAGAGCAATGGATAATTTTATTCCCACCATTTTCACGGTATCTGTAGCTGCACTGATACCTTGTTAATAACTTCCAGGATTTTAAAAGGCCCAAAATACTTGCTCTATAGCTTATGACCTTTCCTCCGCTTAAAATGTGACAGCTGTTTGGGCCACACTAACACTTCGCCTCCCACCTACAAATTCCACTTTGTATCCCTCCTATCGAAATCGCATTTGTATCTTTTATTTGCCCTATTTATGTTCCTCCGCGCTAATCTCAGCAGCTCCGCTAAATGTTTAGCAAACGCAGTTTCTTGGCAGTGCCTCTCTGCATATTTATTTAAGGATGGAGGAATTTGAATATTTTTGTCGTCTCAGAAATCTCCGAATTGATTGCTATTTTTGCTGTTAGATAATCGTCCCAATTAGTTTTGTCCATATTTAGGTAATTTCTTAAAATTTGAGTGACAGTCTGGTTGGTACATTCAGATTACCCATTCGTTTCTGGATGGTAGGCACTTGTGAACTTCAAGGTTGTCCCCAGAATTTTTAAAATGTGCTTCCATATTTCAGACTGAAAACGGACATCCCTGTCAGAAATTATGGCTTGAGGAAAACCATGAATTTTAAAAATATTATCGACAAGAAGCCGGGCGGTTTCATGAGCCGAAATAGTTAAATGACAGGGGATTAGCCTCACCCTTTTAGTGAGCTTATCCATCACTGTAAGAAGGGCATCATAGCCTTTCTTTGTCTTTGGTAATAGAATAATATAATCTATTGATATGGTATGCCAACGATGCGGTGACACCTCAAGTGGCTGTATCTTGCCAAAGGGTTTTTGCTGCACCACCTTATTTACCTGGCATTCCTCACAAGCATTAATAAATTTTGTTATGTTAGATGCTAACTCAACCCAAGTATACATCTACGTGGCTTTCCTTATAGTTTTGTATATACTGAGGTGGCGTGATGAAGTTCACTATGCACTAGCCTAATAATAGCATAAGTGACTTTCTAGATTTGGGGTATTACCAACTTTATCCTATTACCTACGCGCTTATACAACAAACCTTGCTGCACAAAATAAGGGAACTTAGGACTCTTTAAGTGATCCTTGGTGAAGGGATCTTTGTTATACCCTCCTTTTATTTCTTCTACAAGTTTCTGATCTGTTACCCACCTGGAAACAGCAGGATAGCTGAAGCGCTGCCCACTCGGCAACTGCTGCCATCGGGCATTGTTTTTCCTTATTTTCCCGCATATCCTGAAGTGGTTGCTCCTTGATCCTATTCGTATCGAGGACCCCCTCGACATAGCCCATAGCCAACCCTAAATGATCTGGAGCTTTTTCATTTAAGAGCGTGGCAGTCAATTTAGGAAACTCTTTACTGTAAATGGACAATATTTGCTGCTTGCTAACATTCTGCAATTGTCTAGCTAAAATCTTAAAGCATTGGTAAAAGCGAAAGATATCCTGTTTAGCAAAAACGGTTTTAGACAAATATTAAAGATAACATGTTCTGTATTTTCTACTTTCCGCTTTTGGGCGCTGGTTCCACGCCGTGACAATGTGTGTCAGGTGTCCATTGTTGTGTCTTCCTTTGACACCTGAGCACCACACATTACGACTGTCATGTAGAAAACTCCCTGCGCAGTGGAATAATGCTAAATGAAGCCACGTGAAGCTCTGCAGACAATTATTTTTATTTTACAAAACAATAGACAAGAAAATACATTAATGACAAAAAATATTAAAAAATGTATGGGGTACATTGTATCCTTTGACACGAGGAATTACAATGAAGAAGACAATGTGAAATACACTGTAAAACAGTGGGAAGATTATTGACCCCGATACTTTCTTATAATTTAAAGAAAGAACTGAAGGGTTATATTAGAAACTCGTATAACTCAACTACCGTGAGAATACAGTCAATGAAAATTAACATTGATACAATGGTTAATTTTGCTTTTAAAAGTTCCTTGAATGTTGACTTTGGTTACCCGTGTATACAACGATGAGGCAACCTAAGAACATGAATTAAGATATGGAAAGATAATAAAAAAGTGCAAATGTGGATAATTGTAATGCAAAACTTAAAACTAATAAAAAACTCTTTCATCACAACGATTATAGATAGAAAATATACAACCTGATACTGGAAGTACTTTTAAAAAGCAATTGCTTTTGAAAAGTACTTCCAGTATCAGGTTGTATATTTTCAATCTATAATCGTCGTGGTGAAAGAGTTTTTTATTAGTTTTAAGTTTTGCAAGATATGGAAAGATTGGCCGCATACATTAACCTTCAACAGAGAGCTGTGGCACATAAGCGTTTAAAGGAGGTGAGTAAGAACAGCTCATGGAACGAACAAAATAAGCTAATTAGTGAAAGTGGAGAGGCTGAAACATTTACTCTACCACACGCAAGAGAGAGAATAACGATAACAGATAGGACAAGAGTCGGCTTACCTAGATTTAAGTAAAAAGTGCCCAAATCTTCATGTAGAAATGCGTATAGGCCCCAGGGCGTGATAAGGACCACTGGCGCCTGTTGAGTGAATGGGCGACAGTCCCCTGAGCAACTCAACTTGGCTCCCAAAGACGGCAGTAGGCCCAGGAAGCATAGATTGGAGAATCTCCGGCTGTAGATTGGATATCAAGTACACTCATACGATGCCTTGGCTGCCTTTTGAGGTTCCGTCTCGAGTCGAAATCCAAGGTGGCTGGTTCGCCGGCTGCTGAGAGTCTTTCTCTTGCTGCGTACAATGCTGCTCGGCATTTGCTGGTTTCACAATCAATCCAAACTCTAAAGCAATAGTGAGGTCAAAAAGAGAAACATTCATTACGCTGTAAGTGCAGAGCACTTTGTTCCACAGTGACAGTATGAGGGAATCGATGTGAAGGCGGGAAATTTATATAGTCCTCATCAGCTGCACTGCTCACCGAAACTTCCGACACATTTTCTAAAAACTCCAAACTTATCTGCTCATAACATACTAACAAGTTAATCCCTAGAACATGTATGTCACAGATTTCCACCAAATTGAAATATGTTACTCAATTGAAGCTCCAACAGATGCTTGCAAAATAAGAGAGTGTGAAATATTGTTTCTTTCAAAGTAAGCCACGAAAACGAAAAAATTTGAGCACACATAGTCATACAAGGACTACATTGTTAAAGCGATGTATTAATGCGCTTAAAGGAACTTCTTTCTTCCAGTACTCACAGCAACAAGCACGAATCCACTTCACATGAAATAGACTGCAGCAGACGGCAATTGAATGGCTTCTTAAGTTTCTAAACAAACTTAGTTTTAAAAAAATAGATTATTACAATTAACTAATTGCCTTCATTTTATTTTATTGAGTAATCCGGTAATCAAACACTGATCTGGCTTCATGTGCAATGTCGAGTAATACGTTATGTTGGTGAGGGGTATGTATCATTAATTTTAAATAAAAATAGTATTCATGGATGCCTACCTCTTCTTATAAATTATTTCGAGACGAATAACTGTACAGCAAAATGAAGGTTTTAAGCTTAATAACAGTGCTCTAACTGCAATTCTTCGGCAATCGCTGCTAACAATTTTGCTTCCCCTCTTTCCGCCATGTTTTTTGAACTCTGCGCAATTCCGGAGCGCTTTACTGCCACGCAACGCTATCGCTTCCAGGGTGTGCTTGTGCGCAAAAAAAGGCTATGTCGGGTTCCCTTGTGAGTTCTGCATGGGTTTATGCCAACAGTCTCTTTCAGAACTGTTCGTGTTCGCTCACTCTTTCCTTCTGTCCTTCTTTCTATACCATTTTCACTCTATTAACATTTCACCGTGTTTATTAACATTATTATTACCAATACTGACAACAGATGGCGGGTCTTTATTCAATTGCTTACGTTGGGCACCACGCTCTGTATTTTGAGAATAGCCTGCTCCTTTATTCACAATTGCTTGTTACAACGGCTGCAATGGTGTTATGAACGAGTAGGCTGGGTAAATGGAATGGCGATCGGTGGTCTTCAGCGACAAATCAAGCTTTTGTTTGGACACCGACGACAGATGTGGATGGGTCGGGCACAGACCATTGGAACGTGCTAATGAACAGTGCATTAGGTATCGCCATCGTGGACCAACACCCACGATCATGGTCTGGGGTGCCTTTGGCTACGATATCAGAACCCCTTTAGTCACCATCCAAGGCACCCTGACAATAGCACGGTACATCACAGAGATTCTGCAGCCCATATTACTGCCCTTTCTGCGCACCATACCCAGCGCAGTGTTTCAGCAGGCTAACGCCAGATCATGCATGACAAACATGAGCATGGCATGTATTCATGATGTCAACTGCCTGCCATGGCCCATGGGGTCGCCAGACCTATCACTGGTTGAGCATGAGTGGGGCATCGTGGGATGTCGTTTATGATCACCATGCAAACTCCATGACCTGACAGCAGATTCACCAGGCTTGGGCAGATGTACCCCAAGATGACATTCACCACCTGTATGATCACCTGCATCTGCGGCTGGAACAATGCATCGCCGCTAGAGGTAGTGTAACAACCTACTGATGCTGCTTTTTGTTGGGACAACCTGTACAAACGAGTGCGCGTCTTGGCTCCATAACATAAAAAAGGTGTGTTCAGATGTATCTCTTGCTGTATACCTACTTTTAGCTCATTCAGATAACTCCTTGTGGGTAGGGCAATTTCATTCCAAAGCAGTATATCACACGCACACACAACCCCTTTCCATTTAAAAAAGTTTTCTTACATTCAAGATGGCCGATTTCAAGATGGCGGCCATGTGTTGTACATACTGTAAAAGGTAGACCACCTCACCCATGCCTTAATGGAAAATTCAGATACTGCAATTCCTGCAAGGTTTTTGAAAAAACAGGGTGTACTTCGACTTTTGACTCGCCCTGTATTTTGCAAAGCTTTCTGATATTCGAGACCAGTCATCGTTTTTAGAGGGACGACCCATGCTTATCAAGAGAAAACATGAATGCATATAAGCAGAAATTTATATCCATCATTTGACAGACTAGGCAGGTCAACCAAGTCCACTTGAAACTGCTTAAATTGAGAAAATACACGCATGCAATTACGAAGGTTATGATGTCGAACTACTTTATTTAGTGTATAAATCATGCACCACGTAACCTTTCGCGTGTCTGTTTTTCAGAATGATTGGTTTATGTAGCTAAGCCATATACACCATCAAATCCTGGTGGATTTCTAGGGTTAAAAAAGCTCCATTCATATAAACATTTAAATTAAACCATTCGTAGACTTCCGCTGTATTTATAAAAAGGCATGAGTTCCGTCTACTGTAGGTCTCATCATTAGGGCATGGTCGAGAGCACCTTGTCAATTGAGACAATAAACAATTTTTGAAAATTATTTGGAAATTTCCATACAAACAGAGCACCTTGAAAGAAAATAATTAATTAGAGTTATAGGTGAAGAGTATTGGAAAAAAAATGGAACCCTAAAAACAGGTACATAAATAATTAGGTAAACAATTAACCTTACTTAGTAGTTGACTTATAAGCTGTTCGAGATTTGGTAATAATATGTGTGAATCTTAACATCTTTTTGCTCTGAAGATCTTAAAATCTAGCATACCCTGCACCAATTATTAAACGACACACTCGAAAATTAAATAGTAAAATAACCACACTCGAAAACAACTACACACTAAAGGACCACACCCGAAAAGCAAACCCTAAAAACAGCACCCGAAAAATGGCACCCAAAAACACCTGAAAAACCACACCGGGAGACCAAGTACTGGGTTTTGCAAAAGTTCTGTTACACATGTGAGGACCCTGCAAAAATGACATAACTACGTGTGTGATGCAGTTAGACACGATTTTTATTGTCAGAACTGATGTTGGTGCGTACGCAAAGCATATTAATTGATGTAACCGCCATCAGCGGCAAGTGCACGCTCTATGCGCATTCTAAAGTACCGACAAACATTACAGATGTAGTCTTTCATTACAGCGGTTCACAGATGCATTCAGCTGGTCGACGTTGCTGTGATGGATCCTGCAAGCCTTGATCCTGATATGTGCCCACATACTGTAGTCAAGAGGGTTGAGGTCAGGTGTCCCGCCAAACCAATCTTATGGGCCGGGGCACCATTCTGTTGACAGACGTAGTCCGTGTTCCTCATCACCTTTCTTACCCAGGGCAGAAAGTTTTTGGTCAAGATGTCCTTGTAGTCGGCCGCAGTAAGCCTGTAACTGGTCGTAAACCAGATTGGCGGCATTTTCATGCCATTCGATGCCACGAAGCCGAGCATCATCACTGAGGCCAGGCGCTTGATTGTAGTCATGTAGCTCACCCCAGAGATGTCCTGGTCGAAGCTGAACATGCGGTGGTGCTGCTTGTTGAGAACCAGGTCACCATGTAGGTTTTTTATCAAAAAAGATGACAATGGAATTGCCATGGCTCTTGAAGCCATTGAGAAGGCAATGGCAGCGCTCCCGACGTTTATCTAGCATGCCATTCATCACCAAAGGTTTTGCCATGCGCCTCAAACTCTTTCCACTCTCTTCCTTGATGGCTCTTTTTCTTTGTGAACTGTCTTTTGAGAGTCGGGTCACGTTCGAAGGCTTTTCTGACATCCACGCAATTGATAACGCGAGGTCTATCTGCATGTGGGCGATCTTTGAGGTCTTCCCCTTTTTACAGCCTCTCTACGACTCAGTGGACAGTCATCCTGTTGACGTTGAGCTGGTTAGCGATGTCAAACTTCTTGTGGCCCACATGAAGGAGCGCAGAGATTTCGATTCTCTTACGTTCCATCACAATATCCTTGCATTCGGATCGCATTCATTCCACTTATATACGTTTACATTATGGTATTGCCCACGTCTTCAACAGCACCTACACCGTGGATGCTTCCACCGCTCAATATCGATGCATCCGCAGGTGTAACAGAACTTTTGCAAAACCCGGTAGGCCCCAAAATTAGAAAAAACATAGAAAATAAGAGTCCCTCTTACCTAAAAAGGCCCACAGTTTGAGCCGAGCAGAGGGTTCCCACAGAATTTTACACATACCAGAGCAGACCCAGAACAACAGAAAGTTGTACCGGCACATTTGATCTTTTGGGAAATCACACAGTAATGCGAGATCTTTTTGACATAATTAAATGGGGTTGTTCTTTTTCCGGAAATCGTGCCATTAAGGTTTTCAGTTTGTGTGCAGTAGTGTCTGGCCTTGCTCACTCTGCTTTCCATAAGGTTCGTGTGTTACGGTCGATGTGTCTCTTAAGAGCAATTGTTGTTACGGGGAATAGAAGGGCGGTACCGTTCATTCGTCCTGTTTTTGCTAGGTGATCTGCTGACAAATTGCCAGGGATTACCCTGTGGCCAGGATACCATAGCAACTTAACACCATTTGGATGTTTTTCTGTATATTGCTAGTATTGCGGAGATAATTATTCCCACTTGTGATGATGATTTCCAGCATCCCTCCCTCATTTTCTTTTGAAGGTGTGTGAGTACTGACATGGAGTCGGTGATTATCAGGTGAGCGGAATCAGGAGTTCCATATTCTTTTATTAAGTGTAAGGTTTTGAATATCGCCCAAGCTTCTGCCGAGAATGAGTCCATGATGTTATTAATCGAATTTATAATAGAATTCTCCAACTTCGCTTATAATTCCGATTCCTGCGACTGAATCTAAATTGGGTGGTGGCACGAAAGACGCATCTGCATACCAGTGGATGATATCTTGGAATTGAGACCATATGAGTTGGTTATATAGGGAGTAGATGATCAGCTGGTTGGAGTCTTTACTAATGTAAAAGATATTGAATAGTGAGCTCCAGTTTATTGTTAGTATCAGTGTTGAATTGATTATGGAAAATGGTTGAAGAATGCACTCGTAGCAGTTCGTATTTCTACTATGTTCTGAAAGAAATTACGGAAGTGATTAGATTTAAAGATTTGAGTTAGTGAGGACCCTGCTGATCTTTGCTGGCAATTTGAATTAAATAGTTGGATGGTCTTCAGAATCAGTTTAGTTTTGGTTCCTATCCATCGGCATCTTGGTGGGGTTGAATTGCTTGTGATGTATAATACATCTATTGGGGTACTGATAAGTGCTGATTGAATTCTTCTTAGAATTTTGTGTTCTAGAGTTACTACTGATATAACAATAGATGTACATTGTAGAAGGAAAGGGGCGTAGTAATCGGTAGTGTGTTTAAACAATGCGATGTAAATAGTTTCCCCCAGGTCCCCAATAATAGCGGAATAATCTAGTTAATAGGCCCCAATATTTTAGAAGTTTAGTTCTAATTTTAGCCACTAAAGCTGACCAGGATAATGTACAAGAAAACGGGATGCCTAAGTATATACTTTGTTGTCTAATTGGGATGCTTTCCCCATACATTTTTAAATGAGTTTAGATTCTGCATCGTTTTCGAAAGAAGGATACCACTGCGCTTTTTTCGGGGGCAAATTTCGTGCTGTTATTATCTGCCCATTCTTCCAGATGGTTAAGAGTATCTTGGAGAGCTTGTCGTAATTGTAGCAGAGATCTATCCTTTGACCAGATGATGATATCGTCACCATATATATACATTTGTGTGGGAGGGATGGCAGAGTTGAAAATGTCTATGCAATAGGTATTAAACAATTTTGGGCTTAGAACGGAGCCTTGGGGGAGACCTTTATTGATGTTTACTTCATATATCGGGAACATGTTCTTAATATAAATGGATCTGTTGGATAGATATGCGATCACTTAGTTTACATATTTTTCTGGAATTTGAAGCTTATGCATTTTTCAATTAAGGTATCGCAATCAACTGAATCGTAGGCTTTTCTGATGTCTAGGAAGACAGCTGTTAACATTCGTTGTTTTCTCTTGCTTCCCAAACTGCATCTGCTAATAATAATGGTGGGATATAGGAGTTTCTGAAAGGGCAGAAACCAAACATATTTGGATGTAATAGGGCCTTTGCCTCCAGGAAGGCCATTAGATGGTTATTTATCAGTTTTTCCAGCAATTTTATAACGTTTGAAATTATTGCTATTGGGCGGTAAGAAGATGTTAATCATGGTGGAGCATTAGGTTTCAATATAAGAAATGTACTGGCTTATTTCCATGTTGTCGGGATAATTGACAGGTTCCAGCTTCTGTTGAAAATGTCTAAGAGCGCCCGTTTTTGTGTTGGGGCAAGTTTCTTGATGATCCTATTGCAGATGTCATCTGGACCCGGTGCGGCCTTATGGAGCTTGTTCATAATTCTGTTCAGTTCGTGAAGATGAAATTCCGATTCCCACTCTTCCTGATTTGTTGCTGTTGAAGAGGGATCGGTGGGGATGTGTCGGTATGGAAATTTTGATATTTCCATGGGGGTCGGATTTCCTGACCATTGGCTATTATAGGTATTGTATACTCTTTTGGTCTGTAAAAAGTTTTTAAGAAGGCCCACCACTTGTGAGGAGGGTATCTGTGTAAGTATCGGACAGTAGTGGTCCTATGTTTCCGTTTTTCAGATTTCAGGGTGCGTCTGGTCATTGCTTGTATCTTTTTTATCTTCAACCAGCACGTTTGACAATGGCAAGGACTAAAGTTCTTTTTAGCTTCTACAGCGAGGGTGATCGGGTTATGGTCACTAGCGAGTGCTTTGTTTTTGGTGGAACATGTGATGTTGAGGTGGGGGGCAAGTCTGACACCTAAATCTATAGTGGAGGTGGTCCAAGGCGGTCGGTAGGAGGTAAATGTGTGCTCAGGGGGGTAGTGTATGGTGAACTTTCCTTGTGACAACATGTGGTCTACGTGTTTCCCGTTTTGATTGTAGGAATTGCAAATCGGGGTTTACTGTTGAGAAAGCCCACAATCAAAAATGGTTTTTTTAAACGACTGATATAAATGGTCCCAGCTTTCTAAAGGGGTCGGTCCAGCCATATATATTGCATATAATTCGGTCTAATTATTGTTAATCCAGATTTTGATGCTGAGCATGGCTATTTTATCATTAGTATACGTGTTGTTGAAAGCGTATGGTATATTCTGTTTAATGGCAGGGAAAATTCCGCCTCCTCTTTGGGTACGATTTAGTTGAATAACTTTGTATTTTGAGATAGTCACTTTTTGGTTGTTATAAAGTAATGTTTCTTTTATCATTAAAATATCGTGATCGATTGTCAATAATTGTAGGTCTTCCCAGTTGGCTCGAAATCCTCTAATGTTCCAATGAAGTATCTTCATCATTGACGGGTCTGCTTGGCTCCTGTTGCTTTTGTCAAAGGAAGGACGAGAGGCACCAGAGTTTGAACTGGTCTATGTGTCTAGTTTTGAAATTAATCTCTTGGTAGATTAGGTCATAGATAGCTTGGAATGTGTCAAAAATATTTTCTTGTGCGTTTTGGTTCATAATGCTTAGTAAAATCTTTTTGAGCAAATCTAAACATTGTTCTGTGGATATTCATTGGATATTCCAGGAGTCGGTTAGTTGTTGGTCGAGATGGGTTACGGTTTTGAGTCGTGATAGCTCTTTGGCTATTTGTTGATCGGTATACTGATGAGTGAAACAGATCGAGTCTGTCTGGGGAGGGTTTAAAATACCAGGCGAGTGTAATATTGCCAGTAGATCCTGATTTGTTGTTAAAGGGTTTCTATGGTTATAATTAATGTTGGTGACATTGGATTGCAGAGAGGGAGGCCAAGGGTCGCGCCCCTTTGGTTTCGCACTCACTTGTGCATGAAATGCCAGGTGGGTATTTGTTCTTTGAATGTATTGACTTTGCCTTATTGTAGGGGATGTGCATTGTGTACATGATTTCTCCAGTTTTAAGTTCTTCTACGATAGTATGGTGATAAACCGCAGCTGGCACAGTGTTTATCCAGACAGTCGCATTGTTATTATCATGTGTAGTGCATAGGCATTTTGAACACATTTGGGATTGAGTGCAGTGATTAGAAGTGTGTCCGATTCTATGGCATTTGCCACATTGTGGCGGGTAGGAACATGGATAGTCGTCTCGAATCTTTGATGGTCGTATAAGATTTTTTCCGGGATATGAGGCATGTTTAAAAAGATGATAAACTTACAATAATTTGCGTCTTGAAATTGCAGCATGATTTTTTTCACGTGACGAATGTGTTGTCTCATGTTCGCGTATTGTTTAAAATCTTCGATCTCAGTGTTGGCTGGTACTCCAGCTATCTCACAAGCTGAAGTGGTGAGATATTGTGGGATAGAAGTGGACAGTGTGTAACTCCCGATTTTTGGGAATTTTAGGAATCTTTTAGCTTGTGCTGTTGTCTGAAATTTCACTAGGTATGCACCCGATTTTACCCTTGTAAAATCAGGGGCAGAGCCTATCGTTGACCACAGTATTTCCTGGAATGTGGAAGGTGGAATATTATTTATGTTTTGTTGTTGGTCGACTGATGAGATGTAGATCCAGGGCCTTGATGCCCTTCAATCAAATTTTCTGTATTCTCTTTGCTTGGGGAATTAGAGGTGGTGTGCAAGCCGATTTGTTCGACAGACATTTGTGTTGAAAGGGTAATACTTTCCTCGTTTTATTTTTTGGGCAGTTTTCTCGTCGCAGAGAGTTCAGGTGAGAAAGAGCGTTCACTCTCCTCCCCAGACGAATGCTCAGACATCATGATCAAAGAGGAGCTGTCATTATTTACGGAGTTAGGTTTTTATTTTCAGACTTCCTGTTTTTCTTTTTCATCTGCCGTTTGTTTGAAGTTACTGCTATTTGCGGATTCGTAGTGAGGGACAGGTGATTTTCTTCGCGGGGATAATATTTGAATAGGATAATATAAACTTACCAGTCAGGAAAATGTTAGTTGGGCAATTTCTGTAATTTTCTTAAGGTTTCTACTCTTTTAGTGGGTGCTGTCAGGCTTGACGAATATCTTAGCTATGCACTATCTTAGCTGGAAGTTTTTTCACACATGATAACTTAATACGCGAATCATTCACAGAAGTTTCCCATGCTATAAGGTAAAATGGGGGAAGTAGCCCCGTTTAAGGTGTAAAACTTTTATCAACTAATATAACTTCCTATGTCAGTTTGTTTGTGTATACAAAGAAGGATGATACTGCATGCCCGTGCCAAGCTACAACAATTGCTAAATAAATTTAATTCTACTATGGTCAAGAACATTCAGTTAGCTAATAGAAACGAATTTTTAGAAAATAAAGAAATATGCATTATTTAAATATTTTTCCTTTGCAAGGTAATTAAAATTAAATTCATTATGGTTATCGATTCTTCTACTGTTCAAAGAACCGCCATTGTTAAGGATCTGAGATTTAATTTTTTTAATATGGTTTATCAGCACAAATGCATGGGAAAAGCCAATGGGGGAAGGGGGGGAGAGGAGAAGCGAAATCAAATTTGTATGGGAAAAATTAAAAATTGTCAAAATGATCTAATTTTTCCAGGGTGGATCAATGCAATATGTAATAATTTTTACTATGATTTGTGCACATATTAAAGAAGTACGAAATATTAAAAATTTGGTAAAGGCTTTTTGCAATAAAGTAATAATAAATTCAAGATCTGCTGAATTAAACTCAAATTTCTCAATTGAAAAATGTAATAAAACTTTTTAAAATGTAAAAGAAAATATAACAAAAAAGGAAAAATAAAATAAAAATGTAATAAAAATTTATATAGTGCATTAAGCTATAAAAATATTCAAAAGTTCTCCGGCATTTTTGACGAATAGAATCAACTCCTCCTAGAAAGAAAGCCAAACAACTGCAACTAAAACGTCATACATTGTTACATCATCATAAGTCGATCATATTTAGGCTTGGTAGAAATACGGTTAACAATGGTCGAAATATGATGACGTAACAATGTATGACGTTTCAGTTGTTTGGCTTTCTTTCTAGGAGGTGTTGATAGAATGCTAGCGTTTTAAATGAAACGAGATTTATAAACAAAAAAAATTCACGTGTTAAATAGGTTCAAGTGCTATTTACGAAAACATTATGGATGTCAATACCATGAAAGTTCTAATTATAATTATTGAAATTCTCACCCCACTCGTTTGCAGCATGTTAACCCAATAGCATAGGGAAGATGCTGCAGTATAAAAAATGTTGAAAAATTGTGAAACAGTCTGTAATTTTAAGCTTTTTTATTACTTAATTTTTTAAGTCTTCTAATTTTCTATCCACAAGCATCGCACTTATTCCCATACACAGTATATGTTTCATGAACCCATTTACGGCAAATGATATACTCTCTCCAGCCACTTCTATTTTGGGTTTTCTAATAAATTACTATTCATTGCAAACAGCAGTCTGAATCTCTATTACAGCATTTGTCATTCTTATTCAACAAAATGCATAACTTTTTTCAACAAATGCATATTTAATTAATTTTTGGTTCAACAATTAACAATCAATTTCAACAAGCATTCAATTTCAAATAAGGAACTTTATTTTCAACAAACTGAAAAGCAAATTAAAAAAAGGTTAATTCAATTTCTTCACATAACATTTATGCAACAAAATTGTCAAGTATTTAGGAAGATGTGATAATACATGTTGATTCCAATGGATGCAATTTTCTTGAGTAATATTTTTCAAGCTTATTTCTCCTTGTTCGATTAGAAATAAGCCATATGCAAAACCCCAATGCGTTAGGGGATTGATATTATCAACAAGCAATCCAAACGTGTGCATTATGGCCCTGCAACAATGCAAAGTACATCCGTCATTATCAAATTTCAAGCACAACAGCAAACAAACGCGTGAACCCACTTTGTTTACCACTGTGATTGTCTGCGTTTACTATCAATCCCAATAGTTTTGAATAAGGTCTATTCAGCCCGAAATTCTTCCATATTCTCTCTCTTGCTGCTTGTCTATTGAACATAATAACTTGGTTTTGGTGCTCAGCTAAGCGTTGCTTAATTGAATTTTTAAATTTTTCAAAAAATGTTCTATTTTGAAAAAAAAATGGACTGTAAGCTGGTAAAAAACGAATTTCCACATTTGCATCTTCTGCCGAAGCTCCAGCATGTGGTGGTGCATTATCCATCATTAAAACAACTGCATCATCTTTTAAAATTGCTTGCAGGCTAGCGATAAAGTTATGGAATCTTTATTGACTTAATGCTTCTCTTTGAAATTACATGGTAAATTAACTCATATCTTGCAGACATAGCAGCTACAAGATTTATATGTCTTCCTCTTTGGCCTCCAACAACTCTGTGGTCTCTAGATCCAATTTTAGAGCACCTATATCTTCGTTGTGTACCATAAAATCTTGAATACATGCCGGGTATTCCAATACACGCTGGTCTCAAATAAAAGCCGGGTGGTGTGTAAAAAAATAGATTAAACTCTGGGTCTCAAATAAACGCCGGGTCTTTTTCGGGTCATCGTTAAAAATTCCGGCATTTTTCCTCACATTCAGGTTATTAAATGTCTTTTCATGTGTATGTCTTCTCATTGGCCGCTTCATTTAACCCATTCTAATTTTATATAAATTTCACATCCATGAAACCATTAAGAGACACGTTAAAAGCACAAACACTGTTACTGCTATCATTCCCAAATGTATGATGAGTGGATGGCGAGAGATGGATTAAGAGTACACAAAGCTGAGCGACCGGAAAAAGTCAGGGAATTTAACAAACTCAGCAAAAAAATGCGAAATTGGAACGAAAAATTGGTCAGGGAAAATGACATTATCAACCGGGAAAAATCAGGGAATTTTACGCAATCCTATTAGACACCCTGTAATTGGGAATAGCCCTTAACGCCAGGTCTCAAATAAATGCCGGGTCTCGATTAATCGCCAGGGGGGTCCGGACCATTGAAACAAATAGACGCCTGGGCGTGTATTCAAGATTTTACGGTAAATACATTATAACCTTTTTCATCAAAGAAAATAAGGTGTTGTTGAACACCTGTTGCAAGCATCCATTGAGCATAATCATAATGTGCATTTTTTGACATCAAGCTTATTTCTATCTTGTACTACTGGTCGATTTTTTTCAGTGAAAAGAGTAACCCATCTAATGACCTTCCAACTGTACGAACGGGAACAACTTGCTTATTTGGTCGTGTCTCCTGCATCAGTTCATTAAGACGCTTGATATTGGCTGTAGAAAATATTTCCAGCTACATACTTCAGCAGTCTTTCATTTCATCATCAACTTTATTAGGAAGTGCTCCACCTTTATCACTTGCTTCAACTTGACAGATTCATTATACTTTAAAAGGATGTAAAGTCAATATATAAATATATAATGTAAAAAAATAAAACATCATTTATTTGTTTGTATATAATGTACATCTTGATAATGGCATATGCTGTACTCCAACAACAAGTCTTTCAAAAACAGCAACATAATCATCATCTGAAATAAGCTTCAATAAGTATTGATCTTAATTCATTACTGGTGGTTTTATAATTTCCTCTCTGATCCATTTCTAGCTTATTTTTCGTGCAATGCTAATGTGCTTGTGAAAAATTGGAAATGAATGCTCTTTATTGAAAAAGAATGTTCTATTGCACTTGCAAACAGTGGAAGTAAACATGAATGCTATTTGTTGAAAATGAAATTGCTTTGTTGAAATCAAATGTGTATCACCATTATTTATAATAAGTTGAAAAAGTGTTTACTGGTAATGAATTAAAACAATTGATGAATTTGGTTGTCTTTAGTGTGTAATAATAATTATTGATGAAACTGAATGTGCGTTTGTTGTAAAAGGTTCTACATATTGTTAAGGATTTTTACGTATTTTGCTTACTTTCTGTTTTTTGTCACTCTGTGGCATTACTTGCTCTTCCATCTTCTTATTGTAGAACCCAATGAATAAACATCGTAAGTTTTTGCTCTCGTACAATTCGTGTACTGCCGTCGTTTCTTTCGCCAAATACATGTTTCTTTTGTGTAGTGCCATCGTTTCTTTCTATGAGCTCATGAATCGCAAGTATACACTTCCTTAAGTTTGTCATCAAAATTAACATAATCATTTTGGTCCTTTGAGCTGGATAATATTTGCAACTATCGAAGTTATTTCTCGAATATCGAATGCTTTGCTATCGTGAGCTCGGTTGATGACTGCTCCTGGTCCTTCAAACTGTTGAATGTGTGTTATTACTGAGAAGGCATCGTGATGTTTCTTCCTCCACTTCAGTGTACTGATTGTTTTTCATGTTTTGTGAATGTTTCTTGCCGTTCCATGCTGTCGTTTGCTCGTCATTCCCGCCATCATTAGTGCTTTTCCCACCATTCCGCCATCTTGTCCCTATGCATCTGCTCCTGATCCAACCTGCTGGCTTCATCAAACACAATGGATCCTAAAAGAAAACGCACCTCCATCAAAGCTAAGCTGACAAGTTTCGAATCCTATGCACAAGAACTCTCATCTGCAAATCTTCTACACCACTGAATGACTTTGATGCTGCTTACTTACGTAAATGGCTAACAACGTGGAACCATTACTCGCTTCGTTTGATGAGATTCAACTAGAGATCGACGCAGATTAAACAAACGACAACGACTCTGAATCCGCAGAATTTGAAGCTAAGTACTTTAACATAATTATTATTGCTGAGCGTTTGTTAGATAGAACTATGCCTCACCCCACATCCCCCTCCAGTTCTACAAGTTTGCATGGCAGTTCATGCCACTCAAATTCGTCATCAAACTTAATTAAGTTGCCTACTATTAAACTACCAGAATTTAGTGGAAAGTTTGAAGACTGGCTGAACTTTAAAGACTTATTTACGAGTCTCATTCATGAAAATAGCGAACTCAGCAATATACAAAAATTTCATTATTTATGTGGCTGGCAAAGCAGCAGAGGTTGTTAAGAATTTCACCTTCACTGGAGACAACTAAATTATTGCTTGGGACAGTCTTCATGATCGCTATGACAATCAAAAAATAATAATTCATAACCTCATGATAGCCATCTTCAATCTAGAGCCCATTTCCAAAGAATCCTCTGCTAGACTACGCACCGTGATTGACTCAGCCAAGAAAAATCTTCGATCTCTGGATTCTTTGATCAATAAAGAGCATCAAAGGGATGCATTTCTTGTCTATCTTATCAACTCCAAATCAGATAACTCCATGTGTAAAAGAATTTACAAACAAGACTGCTACTTCTGATCCAACTTCTTTCGATGGTCTCATTAAATTTCTAGAAAACAAGACCTCTATTGGAAACTCTAGAACAAAAACATGGAAAACCCAAAAATGAGCGATCCGTCACTTCAAGAAGTTTCGTCTCGACGTCGTTCTCTTGTCCGGTCTGCAAAAAAGATCATAACTTATATGCTTGTTCCATTTTCAAATCTATGCCTGTCAAAGAACGTTTTGCTAAAGTAAAGAATTTAAGATGCTGCATAAATTGCCTTTCTAAAGGTCACTTTGCTATGAACTGTAGCTCTAAGCACAGCTGCAATAAGTGCAAAGCTCGACATCATACTCTTTTACATCTTTATCCCATAACCACCCCCGAGAACTCAGTTGCTGAAAATGATACAGTCACCCTTTCAGCATTGTCCTCTTCTGGACAATGTGCTATTCTCTCCACTGCTGTTGTGAATGTTGTTGATCAGCAAGGTCAAATTTATCAAGCAAGAGCCCTATTTGATTGTGGTAGCACCTCATCGTTTGTAACTTCTTCCCTGTGTAAGAAACTCCAGCTGTCTCAAACTCCGGTCAACATCCAGGTCCAGGGCGCGACCAATTCTACTACCAGTGTCCATTGTCGTTGTGAAACTCATTTGCACTCTCGAGTCTCCAATTATCCCTTGAAATCTCAATGTTTGGTTGTTCCTCAGATAACTGGTCATCTGCCCAATACACCAATTGATCTTGCCAGCATAAACATTCCTCATGGACTGAAGACGGCTGATCCTCACTTCAATGTCCCTGAAAAATAGACATTCTCCTTGGAGTAAGTTCATTCTGGCAAATTATTCTCACTCAGCGCATTCCACTTGAACCCAGAATGCCTGTTCTGCAAGCTTCTCATTTGGGATGGATTGTAGCTGGTTCGTTTCCTTGCAATACTTCACCAGATATTCATTGTAATTTCAATCGCAGTTCTGTTCGCATTCAAGAGCAATTGGAAAATTTCTGGAAAATGGAAGAACTTCTTACCCCTAAACTCCGCACCTTGGAAGAAGACGAGTGTGAATCTCACATCAAAAGCCATACCAAGCGTGATTCTAGTGGTCGATTTACTGTCAGCATTCCTCTTAATAAGGCTCCACAAGTATTAGGTGACTCATACGAAACAACTGAAGAATCTCTTCTAAATCTTGAAAGAAAATTTGCTTCCAACACTGTCTTGCATCAGCGTTATGCACAGTTCATGCAAGAATATGAAGACTTGAGCCACATGTCTGTTTGTGATCCTGCACCTTCTGAGATTTCCTGCTTTTTACCTCATCATGGCGTTCTCAAAGATGATAGCCTGATTACAAAGCTTCGTGTCGTTTTCAATGCTTCTGCTCCCACTACATCTGGCAAATCATTTAACTCCTTACAATTGGTCGGCCCTACCATTCAAGAGGATCTGTTCAGTGTTCTAATCCGATTTCGCAAACATGTCTATGCCTTATCTGCTGATATAGAAAAGATGTATCGCCAAGTTTTAATTGATGAGTCTCAAAGACCCTTGCAGCACATCTTATGGAAACCTGATCCACATGCTGTCATCAAAACCTATAATCTGAATACTGTTACTTATGGTCTGCTTCTGCTAGCTTCTTAGCAATTCGATGTTTGTACAAATTGGGTATTGAATGCGCACAATCCCTTCCTGAGGTCTCTCGAATCATAAAAGAAGACTTCTACGTTGACGGTTTGTTGAGTGGAGCGAACGACATCTCCACAGCAAAGGTACTGTGCAAAAACCTTTCTGCTGCTTTACAAACTGGTTGCTTCAATTTGCGAAAATGGATCTCGAACGAGCCTCTAATTCTTTCAGACTACATGGAGTCCGACATTCATCCTATCCTAGTTCATATTGGCTCGCATGACAGCACAAAGACTCTTGGATTGCATTGGTCGCCACTTGATGATAAATTGACATTCTCTATTTCTCTTAACTCTCCAAAAAGGATAACTAAGCATGCTATCCTGTCCGACATATCTCAGATTTTCGACCCTTTTGGCTTGCTAAGCCCTTGCACTATTATAGCTAAGATGATGTTGCAAGCGCTTTGGTTAGAGAAACTTTCATGGGGTGATAATATTCCTCGCTCCTTGTCTACTATATGCTTGAACTTGAAAGGTGGTCTTCCACCTGTAAACGAAGTTGCCTTTCCCAGACGTATCATGTGCAATGATCAAGGCCTATGGCGCCTGCATCTATGTGCACTCTGTTGATCAAAACGGTACTATTTTCTCAATCTTGATGTGTTTAAAAGCCAAAGTGGATCCTCTCAAGTCTATATCCATTCCCAAACTAGAACTTAGTGGTGCTGTTACTCTCGCCCGCCTAGTCCAGCAGGTTACTTCTGCGCTCCAAATTATGTTTGATCAGTGTTTCTTCTGGACTGACTCCACTATTGTATTTGGTTGGTTGAAAATGCATCCACACGTTTATACACGTTTGTCGCCAATCGTATATCTGAGATCCAGACACTCTCCAACAATTCTGTGTGAAATCTTGTCTCCAGTGGAAATAATCCTGCCGACATCCTCTCAAGAGAGGTCTCTCCTACTGCGCTGAAGGATTCCGCCTGTGGTTTCATGGACCACCGTGGCTCTGTCTAGAAGAATCTTCCTGGTCAACTCTTCAAACGCCTTCCGCACCTCTTGATCTTCCGGAATAAAAAGGTTAGATGTAATATCTGCCACTGCTTTATGTTCTTCATTTCTGTTTTCAAGATTCTCAGACTTTGATCATCTAAATCGTATCGTTACCCTTATATTGCGTTTCAAGAACAATTGTCTATGTCCTAAGGATGCCCAAATGTATGATCCTCTTACACCTTCGGGAATTGAGCATGCCTTCCTGACTCTTGTTAGACTTTCTCAAAACCACTCTATCTCTGATGAGGTTAAAATTTGTCAACCCCACGATCCTCGATCACGTGCGAAGCTACCCTCCTTGTCCTTGTTTTTAGACTCTGACGACCTTCTGCGGGTTGGAGGTGGATTGCCTAATTCTGACTAATCATTTAATAAGAAATTTCTTCTCCTCATCTCTGGGAAGCATCCGCTAGATAGACTGTTAATCACTTCAGAATATCTTCGCCTTCTGCATGCTGGTCCTCAACTACATGTTTCATCACTGCAATTCCAACTTGACGCTGGACTACCTTGTACTCATCAAGGACGATCTCCAACCACTTATCCATTGGAAGCTCGGTCGCTTCACCCAACTTTACCCTGGCAGAGATGGCATTCCTCGTGTGGCCACCATCCGCACCTGTACCGGCCTTTTGAAAAGATCATTTTCCAAGATTTGTCCATTACCCAACGATTGTTAATGTTTTTTGAATATTTGTTTTAATGCTTTCTTTTGCCACATCAAGCCTTTCAAGGCGGGGGCTATTATGTTAAGCAGTTTTACGTATTTTGCTTATTTTCTGTTTTTGTCACTGTGTGGCATTGCTTCTTCTTCCCTCTTCTTATTGTAGCACTCAAAGAATAAACATCATAAGTTTTTGCTCTCGTACAATTCGTGTATTGCCGTCGTTTCATTCGCCAAATACAACATCTATGAGCTCATGAATCGCAAGTATACACTTCGTTAAGTTTTTCATCATAATTAACATAAACACATATTTTTGAAAAAGAATGACAAATGGTGTATTACATTGTTTTCGGTTTTTGACTTGGTCAAGTTATCTTCATTTGCTAAAGTATTGCGTTTAAGTTTGTGACAAGTTGATTTTTGAGCATGCAACTTTATTATCCGTGATACCATGCGAAGGACTTCTGTGGTCACCAGCAGTGAGAGAAATTTGATTGAGAAGAAAGGGTTGATTGATTATTGTTTCCCTCTGTAACATATTGGCTGCATCCGAAAAAGCAAATGATTTGTTTGGAATTCGCAATAGGTTTAACGAGAAAATTCGTTTATGCGTATATTTTTGGAAATCACAGTTTCAGACGCTTTCTCAAGTTGTCCATAGTCCTCCTTCCTCTGTTACTTCCAGTAAACAGGAGACATGGACTGTTATAAGAAATGGCAAATTACCATGGCGCATCTTTCACTGCAACTCAAAATGGCAATTCACCCCATGTGACAACAACGTTATTGATCGAAGAAATTAGAGATTAAATTTCCATGTTTATACCTACTATCATTCGAAAGCTCTCGAAAACCTCTACACATACCTTAAGCGAGTTTCATTAACAGCACTTACTCTATTTACACTACAAATTTAAGTGGGGTTGAAAATTTATGTGAGGCGAAAATACATTCACCAAACGATATCTGGACTAACGAATGGCAACATTAAACTCGGAATATTATTGAAATTCATTAAACCGAAGGTAAAATGTGACGTATTAGTATGTCAGTATTGTTCTATATTTTGTCTCCTTCCCCATTTATACCAAGTAATTTGTTTTAATTTATATCATTAATATTTTCTGATGTTTTTTTAGCTAAATGATTTGTTTAAGCATTATCTTATGAGGTTCATTTTGATTATTGTTGAGCCTCTTTGTTGTCTCCTCCCTTGTTTCAAACAATGCTGTGCTCTTTTGAGTGATTGTTGAGCTGGAAATTATTGTAGAGGCTAGTTGTCTGGAAGCAGCGGAATAAACAAGACACTGTTTTCTCCTCTTCCAATGGGTGAATGGATCGAAAACAGCTAAGTGGCCTGTTATTAAAAAAACTTTTTTGCTGTGCTAGATGGGGTTAAAGTTGTACCCTATTGTAGTACCCTATTGGCTAGCCTAATGAGGAACCAGACGTTTGGCTGAACTAAGGGGAACCTTATAGTCTCATAGTCAACGTCGTATTCACCCTAGAGTTTGGTTGCCACGGAAGAACTGTTACTTACGCGTTTTGCTAATCTGTGTAGTCGAATAGTGCTGGGGGTAGCACTTCCTAAAGGAAACCTGTCCTGCTTAAGCACAAGTCATTTCTAAAGAGCCAGTGTTGTTTAGAGTGGAAAGTGTATTTCGACAGATGTACTTTTTCTAAGAGGAATCACCTGCATATTTGTTACATGTTTATCCTGTCTTTTGGTTTCACCTTTTTTATTTTCTTCGAGCCCATGTTAATTGTCTCATGCCACAAGCCCGAACCAGAAAGGCTCGTTACAAAAAATAAATCGTCAATATTTTGAATGCTTCATTAGAAAAATTTAACGACACCATCATTACTTTATTGCAGCTACAACACTCCCGGTTAGAGATATCGTTTACACTCCCTGGATGCAAGTAGACCTTTGGCTAAAATATTCAGTGGAAAGAGTCATAATTGTAAATCGTTATGGACGTAATTCAGGTAAGTGAAAGTATCAATCGTTTATTCATATAATGTAGTCCTTAATTTACATGGGGTCACACCGATATATCATGACGAATTTGGTTGAACTTTTAAGAGGTCATCTAGAGCATTAATAATATACCTTAAGTTTCACATACATGAGCTGAGCAATGTCACATGTCAAAAAATATGCAAAATACGTTGTACAATATTTTCACTAATGACGTGGAGGTGATGACGGTGCAATGACGGCTCCAATCTCCACCCCTACCCTCCCCTCCCCTCCCCGCAAACCCGTTTCTATAGTAACCGAAAACGGAAAAAGGATGCTAATTTGGCGTGTGAAATGAAAGAGAAACGACAAAGATCTATTCGCATTATCGATGGTCTAGGCACAAACAAATAATAATGCCGACAAACAAAAAAAAATGAAAAAAATAAAAAAAAGACAAGATACGAACCCAGGTCAGAAAATCACAATGGCCTAACGTTAGTCACCGCTGTTAAGTTAAATACGTTTCTTCTCACTTGGCTTTTCTGGCACTACAATAGCAAATGTAGAATATGTTGTTTTTTCTTTGAAACGAAAGGCTATTGATTCAAACCCATTTGCACTGAAGGTAGGGTAGATGTACCAGTAATTGACAGTTTAAGACATTAACGTGAAACGAAACTGTGTACGGAAATCAAATTGCATTTTGAAACTTTTCTAGTTATACCATTAAATTGTAAATACAATACAGAATGTGCCAAGCTCTAAATAATTATTATATCTTTAAAAGCTATTAAGTTATTAAATTTTTTCCCAACTAATGCATGAATCACCAGTAATTGACAGTTAATGCACCAGAAGTTGACAGGCAGTTGCACCAGTAATTGACAATATTTTAATTGCACATTTTTATTATATATTTTTTACAAAAAAATTGACAACATTCAAAAGTAGCTGTTAAAATCAAGCATTTTTAAAAATATGTAAAGTATTTAACATTAACTAAAATTGTGCTTTTTAAAACTTAAGTTGTTCATTTAGAAACATTATCTTTTTTTTCCTTTGAAATAATAAATTAAATCAGTCCACTCCCATGTAGAGTGCAAGAACCATAGAAAATGAAGGTGTTTTCCAATAGTGCAATATCATCATATCTTTGGCCAACAAATTGTTCTTAGAAAATTTGATTTTTGTCAATTGTTCTCCTATTTGCAAAATGCATCTAGTTCATCCTATGCTAATTCTTATCATAGTAAAGGGAATATCAGTAGCAGTTATCTTCTTGGAAGATAACTTGTCCTGGGCTATCTGTTGATCGTCTCTGTGACAAGATTCAGAACCAACAAAAAGAATCAGCGTACAGGGCCTAGAAGATCTATGTCAAAGTGAATGATTTAGAAATTGACAGTAAACTTCTTATAATTGACAGACCTAGGTCAATTAAGGGAATATAAGAAGTTAGATTTAAAACCATCATGTTTCCTTTATTATTACCCTACATTCTATATCACGTTAGTATATTTTTTTCGTTTTTTTTAAAACATAGAAATTATCAATGATTGACAGGCTATGTCAATTACTGGTGACACAACATATCTGGGTTCCAGTAGTTGACGGTGGATAAAAACAATTAAATCATTGGTCATTTGAAATTCTGTTACTACTAGAAGTATTGTCCATTGATCACACAAAAAGGTTCACGTAAAATTAATGACAAATACTGCACAACATTCATGAAATAAATTCAAGTAATCAAACCCTCGCGTAGTGGTTCATTACAAGGTTTTTTCGACTCACTAAGGCAATGAACAATCAACACGTGTTTGCGGCCATAAAAGAGAACAAAGTTACTAGTTTTTTTACTGTTCTGGGAAGCCAACTACAATGTTTAATACGAGGTGGCAACACCAATCCTTTTCTTGCATTGTTATTTTATTAAAAGCCCTTTATATCGTGAATTGTCAATGACTGGTACACTGTCAATTACTGGTACATCTACCCTATATTAATATCCTAAAATTTCCACCAAATCCGTGATGCCATGTACGTCCAATTCCCTTGTTAGTTCTAAATTTGCCATGAAAACAATCCTTATTAGCCAAAAATTAAGCAAAAACTATGGAATGGAACAACCAAAATTGGAGGGAACATCTAATCCATATGGATATTTGAAATACCTGATATGTATTTCAGCTACCAAGTAGCCATTTTCAGCGATGAGAGACAAAAGTCAACTAATGAGAATGTCTGTAAAGAGCTTCCAGTCTTGATGATGTTTGAGTTATTCTCTAAAATTGATATCGACATTGTCAAAGTTCAACGCCACTGGCCTGTGGTCAGAAGAAAGGTCATCAATCATGAAGATATTGTACAGTTTGGAGAAACACTTTATCTGCGAGATATCCAAAACGTCACTACTAGGGGAGTGGTGGCAGTAGTAGGTGTCCTTTACAGGTCCAGCAGTAATAACATCATCTTGGGTTTGCAGATATTTATAGAGATTGACGCCATTTTGATTGAGTGTTTTCGTATTCCAGCGTGGATGTTTGGCATTTAGGCCACCAGCTCGGATCACTAGGACGTCTCCAAGGAGAAGCTCATCGAGTTCACTGAAGAGGAAGATATGCCTTGGCGAGTTGTAGAGTACCACCAATTTCACATTTCCAAGGGAGACATCTTCTATATATATAAAGAAGGATGTTTGTTTGTTTGTTTTTTATACAAATCTACAGTTTTATTCCGATCTTGATAAAATTTCGCATACATGACCTTCAAAGCATGAGGAAGGTCACTGTCTATCTCAGATTTCGGAAAAATAATAATTATCGATAAATAAATCGATATTCATGGTTATGGAAGGGCATATTAATTAAAAACATCTCATGACCAACAATGCAAGGAAAGGTTTGTGCAACAATAGGCCCATCGTGTTCGCATCAACAATGGTCTCAATGCGCAATTCACCAATAACAATGAGCATAAAATTATTCAGAGAATTATAACAATGAGCATAAAATTATTCAGAGAATTATAACAATGAATATAAAATAATGATGCATTGATAAAAAGTCTTCCTTCAGCTCCCTAACAAGCGTTCAAACGATTGGGAAAAGTATGTGTGTGTATTTGTGTATGTGTGTGTGTGTATTTGTGTGTTTTGCACGTTTGAGCAGTGCATAACCTAAAAAACACATCAACTCGAATTATCAAACCAAAAAAGCATATGATTTATCTGTGTTGTGCTATTTAATGATCGTTCGAAGGAACCATATTAATTCATACCTATTGTAATGCCACCAAAGAAAAGAAAGAGCATTGGTCAGAGAAACTGTGCAGCTAAGAGACAAAAAACTGTCCGGGCGTCAGAGACACCTGAACAACGGGAGCTTCGTCTGCAGCAAGAGCGTATGTGAGCTGCAACGTCAAGGGCAAGGAAAACTTCGGAGGAAAGAGAGCTTCGTCTGCAGCAGGAGCATATGCGAGCTGCAACATGAAGGGCAAGGGTAACTTCGGAGGAAAGAGAGCTTCGTCTGCAGCAGGAGCGTATGCGAGCTGCAACGTCAAGGGCAAGGGAAACTTCGGAGGAAAGAGAGCTTCGTCTACAGCAGAAGCGTGTGCAAGCTGCAACATCAAGGGCAAGGCAAACTTCGGAGGAAAGAGAGCTTCGTATACAGCAGGAACGTATGCGATCTGCAACGTCACGGGCAAGGGAAACTAAGGTGGAAAGAGAGCTACGTGTACAACGAGTTCGACGTAGAACGGAAGAAAATGAAAAGCAAAGTTTGTGCAATGATCAGGCTTTTCTCAGAAAAGAGAGTTCTTAGTACTTAACAATTTCTTGAAAATTTTTAAAAATGATCAGTAACTGGAGATAAAGAGATTTAGCAGACTACTGAGAAAGAGTGGAAAGACGACAGAGGAAGCATTCTTTTAGCTCCGTGGTGTATTGAACAACTGGTAAGCATGTCAATAGAAGAATCGGCGATCGCTAGACTACACAAAGAGATGAATGGTCAAGTTTTGATTCTAGACATCGAGAGAAGAAAGGGAATTGCAACAAACATCAAGTGTACATCTAAAGTAAGATTACGTGAGCAAAAAATTATTTAGACTAGCAGTGGCATCCTTGGAGAGGTCTATCCATTGTGAGCCTTTAAAATTTTTTTTTTAAATTTCCATTAAGAATTTTTACTGTATTAATTCTAAGTATTTTCATGTGTTTATTTTTAAGATATTGCAAAATTTCATTTAATTTTTTGAGATTGTTCTGTTTACCTGCAATTGTAATTATCCCGGGCAACGCCGGATACCTTTGCTAGTTCATAATAATGGAGGCCGCTTCCATGCCCTTCTAGGAATTGATGATTAATTTTCGGTAGTGGACAGCGGGAATTGATGATTAATGCCCGCAGCTCCATCAGAAGTATTCCTCATCCTATTTCAGAAAATCGATATTTCCGGTAGACACAATATCCAGGTTGTTAGAAATCGTGGCTTAGCTTGAGGTGAGTTTCATAAAGGAAGGATGCATTGATCTCTTGATTCAGCAGAAAGTTGCGAAACTCCACACGCTTACGAGGAATTCCTCAGGCGTTTCAGATGACACTCCGAAGTTCTCCTTTGTTAATCGCTATTGAACGCAGGTGTGATTTTGTTGCACGATAATGCAACACCTCTCAAGGCCCGCCAAACGTGCGAACTGCTGCAGCGATTCAACATATGTTTGGCAACATCCTCTATACAGTCCCGACTTAGCGCCATGCTACTTTCATCTTTTCGGTAAGCTCAAAACGGAACTCAGTGGACAACGATTTCGAAACGATGAGGAGGTGAAAGCGGCTGTCACCGTGTGGTTACAAAACGCTGGAGGAGATTTCTATGCATCCGGAATCGAAAAGTTGGTTGATCGTTCGAATAAATGTTTAGGGTCTCTTAGGGACTATGTGGAAAAGTGAACCTACATTGTATGCTGCTACAGCCGTGTTGCTTTTGTAAAGGTGGTGTAATAAATGGCCATACCGTGGAAGTGCAACTTACTTTTTGATCTCCCCTCGTAAATAGCGACAAAAAACAATAATAGTGAATAAAAAATAAAAACACAAAAAAAGAAAAAAGAATAAATTCAATAAAACAAACAGAACAAAGATTGAGATCGGCCCCTTATCCATAATTAATAATTTTTTAGAATCCCTTTTATAGATTTCTATACTCTCAAAGATGTCTAATTGATTTCTTGAATTGACAGACCTAAATAACTTAAAATTATCTAAAGTAATATCATGACCAGTGTCCAAAATATGTTTTTGAATATAGTTCAAAAGGCTATTAGAGATTGTCCTTTACATATTCCGAAGAAGGAAGCTTCTAAGTTTAATGTTCCTAATCCTCGTCTTCCTAGATTATATTGTTTGCCTAAAATTCATAAGACAGGGAAGTCATTAATTCTCCCAGTTACAAGTTATCTATGTTTCTCTCTAATGAGTTCGAAAAATTTGATCATACATTCGATAGATTCTCAGTGAAAAACAGCTTCGAATTAATTTTGAAAATTAAAGATATTAAAATAAACGCAGGCGAAATACTGGTCTCCTTCGATGTTTGTTCACTTTTTCCGAGCTTTCCAATTGCGTTATTATTGGTTATCTTAGAAATTTCCTATCTTCTTCCAAAGTTGACCCCGAAAAAATCAATGAATGTATACGTTTAACTGAGATATGCATGTATGAAAATTTCTTTTAGTTCCATTCCAAATTTTATAGGTTAACTTCGAGAACAGCTATAGGCAATAGTCTTAGTCCGATCAATGCTAATCTCTTTATGAGTGAATTCGAGAATCAATTAGCTGCAATTCTCTCTTATTTCCCCTATTTATGGTATAGATACGTGGCTGATATCTTCGTTGTTTCGAAAACGAATCAATGCGATATTAGCTCTTTTCTCAGCGAATTTCAATAATCAGTTTCCTATAATCAAATTCACACCTGAAGTTGAGAGTGACAGATGCCTTCCTTTTCTAGGTTTAAGCATTATTAGGGTTACTGATAGGCTAGAGTTTGACATTTATCGAAAACCCACCAACAATCATCGCTATATTATGAACGATTCCGTTCACTGTCCTAGCCGTAAACACGCTGCCTTCCAGGTTATGATTCACCGCCTTCTTAATGTTCCTCTATCCGACCAAAGGTACCAAACTGAACTGAGTACCATTAAATATATAGCAAAGTTGAATGGCTTTCCAATAAACTTGACAATAACTTACTCCGTAGGCATAAGCTTCTTTTAAATAGAAAGTATTCCACGAAGTTAACTCCAGAGACTACAAACACTAAGTTTAATAGTATTGCTTATGATCAGCAGTTAATTACTAAGGGCCTGAAAAAGATTTTTAGTGCTTGCAATTTATAGATTGCATTCAAAAGTGGGAATACTTTGAAAGCACTCTTAGGAAATCCTAAATATGCCATCCCTTTTCTGAAAAAGTCGGGAATGTATCTATTTCAATGTGATTTTTGTGAGAAGAACTATGTTAACAAGAATAAAGAGTACATTACCTTTAGCCTGTGGATAAGATTACAGTTTACACTTAAAACAACCAACCACTTTTCCGCAAAATGTTTATTTCGCTTGTATATACATTTTGACCTCTAGGCGATCTTCCTTCAGCATGACTGAATTGCAATAAGGTTACATCGATATTTATACAGGGTGATTCAGAATGGTAGGCCAAGAATGAAATACCATGTACAGTTTGTAGTAGGGAACAATATTTTTCCTATAAACATGGGTCCGGAAATGCATCATTACAGAGATAATGCAACTTATACGAGGTAGGAATAAATGTGCGTTATCCGGCAATGGTAGGGTCCATGTAAATTAGGATCTAAATATGTAAATTGTTCGTGTTCTCTCCTTTAAAAGAGAGGAAACGAAACATGTAACTCCATTGTCGTACAATGGATCGCTTGACTAATGCGGAGCTGGCGGACATGCATCTCGTCTACGGCGAGGCACAGGGTAATGCTTCTGAAGCAGAAAGGATTTAACAACAACGTTTTCCACCCGTGATCACCCACATCGTCGGGCGTTTCAAACACTAGATTAACGACTTCGTGACTCAGGTTGCCTACGAGGTCGATCAAACAACGGCCGTAGAGTGAACATTCGAACACCAAGTTTTGAAGAAGACGTTCTGGCTGGAGTTGCCGTTAATTCGTCGACAAGCACCCGAACCATTGCACCAGAGTTCGCGAGTATCTCGCCCGCAGACTAAACACCTGCATCGAGGCTCAGGGTCGGCATTTTGAACTCCTACTATAATGTAACTACTACCTCTTACAAGTTGCATTTTCTCTGTAAGAATGAATTTCTGGAACAATTTCCGGAAAAATTTTGTTCCCTGCTACAAACTGTACATGGTATTTCATTCTTGACCTACATTTCTGAAGCAGCCTGTATACAACTAGCTGTTTGTTTGATGAAATTTTGCAATATCTGAATTTGAATATACATGAAACACCGTTCATAAAGTATACAGAGTGACACATTTATCTTGAGACAACTGAAAATCTCGGAAACTAAGTATTGTACGAAAAATGTCCAAAATCAAAAGTGAATTATTTCGCGGGGGATATTCATTAGTTAAAAAATTACCCCCCCCCCCCCCCTTGTTGGGGGGGGGGGGGGGAGTTGGTAACTTTGAAATCTTAAATAGGAACCCCTATATTTAATGGTATATTCAGATTGTACACTATGTTTGAGAAATGTTTTATTCTTGGTGTTTTTTCAGTTGATCCAACCGTTTAGAAGATAGAGGCCCTGAAATTGTGGAGCTTTTAAAGTTTTGAACCCAATTTTATCGATGAAGACAAAGATAGAGAGTGGGTCTTATAGACATTCCTATTCTACTTTTTAATGGTCTTTAAGAATCCGAAGTCAGAATTTCAATAATCCAATATTTTTCAATACACACGCATAGACTCTGTCTCCATAGGGCTGCTGCCCCCAAAAGTATACTTGTGCACTGAAAAATTTTCAGGGCCTCTGTCTCCTAAACGGTTAGATCAATTGGAAAAACACCAGGAGTAAAACACTTCTCGAATATTGTATACAATCTGAATATACCATTAAAAATAGGGGTTCCTATTTAAGATTTCAAAGTAACCCCCTCCCCCCAGCCCCACTCACAAAGGGGAGTGGTAATTTTTTAATTAATGAATTTCATCCGCGAAATAATTCACTTTAGATTTTGGACATTTTTTTCGTACAATGCTTAGTTTCCGAGATATTAAGTTGTCTCGAGATAAATGCCTCACCCTGTATATTCACTTTGGAAAAACTAAGAGTTCTTTAAAGTGTTTGCACAGAAATTTTGTTTCCAATTGGGTTCGCCCAGAAAAATTCGAGACTTCACACTTCACGGATATATATGAGAGAAGAACGGGAAACAAAGACCCGGGAATACAATAAGTAATAATTATAAATTAGATGTCAGATCTTCGGCCAAGAACAGCGAAGGAAGAAAAAAAAGCCGACGATCCGACTCGATTCCAACGGCAAGGGAGAAGACGAAAAAAGTCAGTGGAGAAGGAAAGACAGCAAAGCCCGCCACCCGTAAGAAAAAATTGAAGAGGTGGAAGATTCAAGATAAACGAGGAAAGCTGCTCATTGGGTAAGAAGGATCATATACAAATTAAAAACGGATATAAAAACATTAAAAAAGAAAAGAAAGAGGTGAATTTACGACCAAAGAGGTGAACCAAAAAGAAATATTGGTTTTTCCCATATTTATCTTAGGAAACTCAATTGTAGCCACTCCGACAAACCCCGAAGGGGTCACCTCCGTCCTATGCAGTGGTGAATCACGGTAACTACGCCTGCCCTCATTTCATCACCCAGCAATCTGCGATCGAGGTCAGGTTCCCGATTAGAACTGGATCAGAATTAGAACTGCATGAAGAATCTATTGTATTCTCTTTGATTAATGAACTTTTAATACCTATTCAAGCTTAATTAATTGTAATCAGATTACGATTTATTAAATCGAAATGATATCCATACATCCGTATTCCTCCTCCTTTCTCTTTCACATTTTCTTGCAATACAATAATTAAACTCAGGAAAAAAGTCGTGAAAAAGAGGGGGAGGTGCTTGGTATGCAAGCTGTGCAACGCCACGGATCTTAAATTAAATCGCTTCCACTATTAATGACTTTGATGAAAATTCTGCAAGAAAATTGTTTTCTTGAATTGTTGTTTCTTCAATTAGGAATTGGGACCAGACAGAGCATCGAAGGAAAACAGGGTAGGTGCTAAGAAAAGAAATCCATTGGAAGAAGGAAACGACAGAATTTATAGGTGTGGATCAAGAGGAGATTAAGAAATTTGAAGGCGTCAGCATTACGTTGAGTTGGCTGGGCTAGCAGAAGTTGCAGGGAGCGTCTTGAGGGCTTCTCGGCAATAAAAAATTCGGAAGGCGGTAAGCTTAGGTAACTTTAAGAATGAGTCAAGAAAACGATTTGGGAAGTTGGATAGCTAAGCAGCACTTCAACGAAAAAGGGTTGAAGACGGTTAAACAATATAATGAGGTATATAGTAAATTAGTCAATTCTATAGAAGGGTGGTCGGAGATAGAAAGATAGAATCATATATTAATTCTTTTTCAGAAGATTTAAGAATAAAGTTAAGGAAGGCAAAGTTAAATAGTCTTAAAACCCTAATGAAATGGGCGGAGAAAAATTTAGCTTTGGATAGAAAGGACAGGGTGCAAGGATTCACTAAAAGTGAAGAGATATTTGATAATGAAGCCTTTAGAGCTAAGGAAAAAGGAATTGACAAAGGGTTGGCTAGTAAAAAAAGTTTAGCCGAAAATTCAAATTAGTCTTTTTTGGAAAATAGGCTTAAAAAGTATAAGAAAAAAGGAAAAAAGAAAATAAGGTAGAATTAGGTGCTATAAGATTAGAGGGGGTTAAGAGCAATAACGAAAAGACCTCTGAGGTGAAAGAGGAAGTTCATAATTATACAAAAGAGGTTAATTGTGTAAAGGGAGAAACCCCTGATCTAAAGGAAAAGATACCTTATTGTAAGGAGGATAAATTTGATAGAAGTTTGCCTGATCTGGAAATTTCTAAGATAGAGGAAGAAAACTCTAATGTAGCCAAAGAGAGAGAGAAGCAATTGGCGCTCATAGATCAATATAAAAAAATAATTAAAGAGACAGGTGTCGTAGATAGGATTCATCAGTGGGTAGCTTTATCGGTAGCATTAGCTACGGGGTATATAAATGATAAATTCTGTTGCGAGTGTATGGCAGAGGTATTAAACTCGCTTCAAAAAATTAATAGCTTTACAATAGTAAATGGTAA
>JAHWFO010107194.1:0-10516 GCA_023313115.1 Rhysida immarginata | reverse complement strand
CATGTTTATTTCTGTTCATATCATAGTTATTGTTCAAATTTGGACCCACGTTCATATGAATTTTTTTTTTTTTTTTTTGCTTAGAATCACTCTAAGCAAGAGTTTTTACGTTGAGTTTTGAATCACCTGGTATTGTGTGATAGGATAACCAACCGTTACATTATTAACTAGCAGAGGCACCCGGTGTTGCCTGGGATAATTATGGATATAAGTAAACAGAACAACCTCTAGAAGTTAAATAATAACTCAAATTGGTTTTCAGTAATTGTACAATTTCCTGCTGTAGACGAAGCTCCCTTTGCTCCTTTTTGGCACATATTAGAGAAATCCTGAAAACTTTCACATTGCCAATATGCATATCATGAAAGGAAATTACTGCTCTGCAATTGGATGCAGTAATAATTGTGGGAATAGTGAAAAAATATAATGTTTCAGATTTCCCAAGGATGAGAGCAGGTGATACAACATTAATGCATGTCAAAAATTACGTAGAGCTTGTGATTGTATAGGTAGCTTTAAAAATTTAATATTAAACATAAAAAATATTATAAATAAAAGATGTTTTATTACAAGAATTATGTGTTTTGTATATTCCACGACATACAAAATCCTCTTTGTTAATTTTTTTTAGTCCTTAACCAAATCGTTTCCAACCTTTCTGAACATTGATGCATTCCTGCGTCACCTCACTCTTCATTGTTAGTACAGCCTTGCCGCTAGTGGCGCTGCGAGCGCTGCATGGTTTTCGTGCCTCACATGATTGCATAGGAATTGATGCGAGTGTCGCTTCTGTGTTTCCTTATTCTGTGTCCAGACCCATAAACAACTGTCAAATTGCTGACGAGTGAAGCAGCTCTCGTTACTCCAGATAATCTTCTCAGTAGTCACTAATCTTAAGTTGATGCTCCTTAAACGATCGCAGTTCAGTACAAAGAGATTCAGTCGACAAAAGAGGGGTTCCTTTTTCTGGGCCTTCTGATGTTGCAATTTCTGGACAAATATTTTTATTTTAAGTAATAAATTTTTAATATTTTTTCTTATTTAACATCATGTTATTTTTTTTATTGTTTATTTTAGCCTATGATGATTATAAATTTGTTACAAAAAAAGATCTCGAGGAGCTAGGTTTATCTAATTTAATTGGTTCCAATCTTCTACGTGCTTACATGCATGGATATTTTATGGATATTCGTCTTTATTATAAAGTGAGTATCTTACATTATTATCAAAAATACAAATTCCGTTCATAAAGTTCTTAAATCATCAGCATTTTCTGAATAGCTTTGTGATTGGTGTTATGGTGTCATCTGCAGCAATAACTGACGACCATCACGTATATCTCATTAACTGTAGTTTACAAAAATTTATTCTAATTTAGAGTACGGTGCTCTCTATTTTTCCTTCCATTCAAAGAAAATAACTCTCACTCAGCTTTCTTTTAACTACGACTTCAAGTTACAGTAGATTGTCTTGCTTTTATTAAGCTTGTTTTCCATCATTTAAATATGATCAAATAAATTTTATCTGAAGTATTCATTTATTGCAGATACTTCTTATAAGGGTACTGGTATCGACAGAACAAAAGATGGCATCTACCATACTCTGCTGAAATAAAATAACCAATCAGTGTTTAAAGGAGAAACAGATTAACAGACAGTAAACGACCACCAGATAAAAGGTCAATTAAGGCCTAGCTTCAAAGACAAGCTGTTCTGATTTCTTTTCTCACCTCACCTGACATGCTACACCATGCACTGCTCAGGCTTAGTCAAAATTTCGAGTGTGTAATCTATAAGTTTGTTCGCAGCAAAGGGTAAATACAGGGTGTAATTTGAGTTGTGTTACAAACTTTGGGGAATGATGCATTTTTTTATTCTATGAACATGGGTCTCCAAATGCATCGTTTATGAGTTATGGTACATAGTGTGCACTGTTGCTGTCGGTTACAACAACTGTTCAAAATGATGTCCTCCAATGTTATTGCAGGCTTGCATATTATCGACACCCGTTGCAACATCTGGGGGGTGTCATTGATGTCGTCTGTCGAAACAGCCAATTGTGCGATGAGTTCCTCCACTGAATCAACAAGTGTTTCGTAGATCAGGGACTTCAAGTGTCTACACAAAAAGGAATCCAGTGGTGTTATGTCTGGTGATCGTGGTAGCCAGTTAACTCGACCACCCCGTCCAATCCAATGTTTGCCAAAAGTATCAGTGAGGAAGGCATGCAGTGAGAAATGCGGAGGTGCTGCATCATGTTGGAACCATATATCTGGCAGATGTGAAGAGGCACTTCATCTAGCAGTTCAGGCAGGACTTCTTGAAGAAAGATGAGGTAGATGTGTGCATTCATACGAGGTGTTAAAATGTATGGTCCAATGAGGCGATTAGCAACTATGCCAGCCCACCATGTACAGTACCATAACTCATAAATGATGCATTTGCAAACCCATGGTTCATAGAATAAAAAATGCTTATTCTGATCAGTTTTGTCATTCCCTAAAGTTTGTAACACAACTCAAGTTACACCCTGTATATTTCTGCTTCTATTGCAGCTATCTGCATGAAAATTGGATGGGTTATGCTCTTCCTTTTCACTACTGATCCGGTCTTCAAAAAGGTTTTCATTCAGGCCTTAATCAACCTTTTATCTGGTGGTTGTTTACCAAAGGTTAACATAATAATGATCAGTGATATTGCAGGGCCTTGATATTGTTTCGACAAGTGATACTACACCTTTGCTTGCTCTATAGTAAATTCCTGTTTTGCATCTTTTGTTCTATTGATGCCAGCACAATCCTGCAATGAGCGAATATCAGATAAAACTTTCGTAGTTCTTTGTATCATGCTGAAAATGATACATGATTATATTATAATGTTCAAAACCCTAGTAGTTTATGCAACTGCCTATTGCCTCCTCAGTTTCACATGGTTTATGATAGGATTTTGAAGGTAAATAGTTTAATTGTTATACCTACTTATTCCTTTTTTTAATAGCTATGTATGTTAGTAAATAGTATTACAGTTCAAGTCTTACATTAGGAGTTTTAGCTAAAGGCAACTTATAACAATACATGCTTGGTCTGTACTTTTAATTGTTTGCCGTTTACACGATAAATTGAAAATGGATTATTAGGAAATAAGGCTGTATCAACTTTTCAGGCGTTTTCATGGACCCTTTCAAATCAATTGCATTTGCTAAAACAGTGACCTTAAAGAATATCAAGATAATGGCATGTCATATGCATACCTGCCAACTATCCCGCTTTTGGCGGGAGACTCCCGATTTTTAGACCGATCTCCCGCCCTCCCGATTTTTAATTCAGTAAATAAATTAGTGAATAGGGATTCATTACGTTATCCATTGTTTGAGTCCTATAGAAATTTCGCTTCTTGACTTGACTCTCTCGCTGTGTATGTGGCCTTAGAGTCCTGATGTGCATACAGATTCCGAAGTTAGCATTTTGTCTTCATGCCTTAAAAATATAAATGCAGGTTGTCACTAAAATGCATGTACTTTTGTTAACTTTAAAGTAAGAATTTAGCTTCATTAGTGCCCCTTTCAGACATTCAGTGCCCCATGCTGCCTTCGACCATGCCATGCTGCCCTTTGTTTCTATAACCATCACTGGAAGGTTACTTTTATCTCTGATTGACAGGGCCATAAACTTCCCTTAAGTAAAGAAAATTGCAATAAGGAAATAGAACATATAAAAGGGTTGCCACAGACCTTGAAATCCTTGAGAAGTCGGGGAACTAAAAAATGGTCAGGAAAATCGGTGAAAAGTCAGTGAATTTTGAAAATGGGTCGGGGAAAATTTTACTGCTGACTTGTTATCGCTATCTATATGGCCCTATGGCCATGCCAATTTATCTTCGATCAATAATTACTACTAGATTTAGGTACAGTAACAAAATCACTTGGCAATATTGGCTGCCTTTGCTTATACATTGCTTATATTTCAAATATTACTAGGAAAAAAAAAGGCCATATTAATTAGTGTGGAGATATGTTTATTAAAAATTGAATATTAAAGCTTAAGTAATAAGAGTTAAATGACATGTGACAATTTATCACTTATACTCTTTTGGAATGACACATCTTAGCATGCCGACAACACACCATGGCAGTTTCTTAGAATTTCACAATTGTTTTGAATAGAGCAAACATGAAGCCACAATATATTTTCATTATTTTTATACTCCTGGTCATGTGTCCATGGTAGACACTGTGTACCATAAAAAATTGTCTCTTGATATGCACTGTGTGAAGTGAAAACTAAAGGTCATTTCAAATTGACCAATGGCTGTGTAAATGCATTTTTCTTTGCTCCATCGAATGATATAAGTTTCAAACCAATCTTTCATAGACATTTTCTTGCTAAATTCAGTTTGTTTGACGTGGCGCATCGTCCACCATTTACAGAATTCATATGAAATGGATAATTTTGGTTAGGTGTATTATATATCAAAACTATGTGGAATTTAATGTTCTATTGATCGCTGTAGACAAAAAAGTGTTAGTTATTAGTTTTCATATGAAAAACCCAACCAAACTTGTCATGTTTTTTATAGTGAGGCACCATTTTTTTTTTTTTCATAAAATGTAAATAGTGTTACACAATTTTATTTTTCATTGTTATATTACCATGCTAAGTATATCGTGGACATATGTTCAACTGAGTGAATTTAACTACCGTATTATTAAAACTGTAAAAAATGCATCCGATTTGTCCCCTTCCCTACTGTGTAATTTTTTGAGTTTAGAGTTTGCTATAGATATGACGAAAATTGAGGGATTTTTGGAAAAAGGTCGAGGAAAAGTCAGGGAAATTGAAAACTGGAATCATGTGGCAACCCTACAATAGCAAACTGATTTCTAGTCTAAAACCTGTTTATAAGAAAAAATCTCATATTTGTGTTAAAAAAATCCAAATTCTTTGAAGAAATTATTAGGCAGTTATAAAGACAAAATTCCAACAATTAAAAAAAGAAAAACAAAAAAATGAGCATCCATTAAATTATGTGCAAAAAATGCAAAAATCACAAAGCGTTCATGCACTATGGGAAGAGCATGTTACCCATTTAAAATACAACAGACAAGATAAATTAGCTGTATTTTATAATTAGAAACAGGCAGAAGACAATACATGATTTACTGCTAGAAGATCTGAAATCAAGGCAACACAAATTAGATGAATTTGAAACTTCAGGGAATAGATGCAATCTACGATGCATTGTTGCCACCTAGGGACAAATAGGAATATGTTCTGTGGATGAAGAAAACATCGCTCATATCTCATGCAGTGTGCCTCATTATCTTGATTGTGGGGATAGGTTTCCAAAAGCGGAAACCTTATTTAACGTCTGTATTATAAAGATAAGGTTGAGTACGGGTCCAAAATTTAAGATAACTGCATCAAGAAGTCTGCTCTGCTCACTTCGCACGCTCTGATTTTTTGCCTATATTACGTTCAAAAAGAACATACTTTTGAAGTTCAAAGCCATTTGATCAATTTTCGAATGGACGTCTGATTCATTTATTCGTTCAAAATCTGATGTGGTGGAGGTTGGCAGTAGTTTGCATTTTATACATTGGGATTCATCAATTCTGTCAAGTCCTGAAAGCAATAAATTAGTAAATGAAAAATTTTTAGTAACCCCATCATGAAATACATAATTACAATGCCAAGCAACACGTAGAGACGTTGGTTGCAGTCCAAATAATGATTTGAAGCAAAGTGCCTGCTGTTTTCTCCATGTTCTTCATACCTTAGCATTTCAAGTTTTTGCCACTAGATGGCAGAAAACTAACTGCGCATGCACTCGCACTATTGTGGATTTTGTCTGATCATGGCATTTCCTATTCCTTTCTTCAGATCATTAAATGGTAAAAGAATGATCTGTTTAGTTTGCGTACATGAAACGGTTCACACAACTGTTTCGTGAATTTAGGTGTAAAAACTAAATCCACAATCACTGATAACTTCTCTAGGAAGTGTGTATTTGCACACAATATGATTAATAAAGATTTTGCAATGTAAGCATGATATTCTGTCTTTCAGGCAAAAGCTATTGCACAACCATATGCATATGAAGATTATCGGCGAAAGAAGATACGGGAAAAGATTGAAGAAGAACGCTCTAATCGTGTGAAAATACAGGTAAGGAAAAATATCTTGCTTTAAATTAAAGACTTGAAAATTTCAGATGAAATGAATATGAAGATACATTTGTTGCAATACTTTTTCTAATATCAACAGCCAAAATACCCTAAAGTAAATAGGAATTTACTTCAAAAACTGACAGAAGACAAAGAATCTGCAGAAAATATACAGAAAAAGAAGGTAAGTGCTAATGATGAAGTCTTATTCTTATCTCATTTTTAATTTTTCATAGCAATACTTTATCAGTTTTATAATTTGTAAAAATGAAATTATTATTCCAGAAAGAATCAAATCTCTTGGATGATGATCGTTTCAAAATGCTGTTTGAAAATCCAAATTTTCAAATTGATGAAGAAAGTGAAGAGTACCGTCTCTTACATCCTGTTGTTGCTAAAATAGACAAAGATCGCAAGAAGAAGCAGAAACAATTCATGGAGCAATTTGAGAAAGTTGAAGTTAGTGATAGCTTGGAATTTTTACAATTTTATGTTTCATGGTCTTCCTTCTTTTCAGTTCTCTGCTTGAATTTTAAAAGTTTTCGTTGTTGAAAATTCCCTCCAAAACTTTCAAATCTTCACATCAAAAATGTTTTCTTCACAGCTGCTGCTTTTTTTTTTTTTTTTTTTTAAATTAAACAATAAAATTTAAGAATAGCCCATTGTTTTTACATGACTGACATCAAATTGATAGTGTGGCAATTCTTTGCATGCTATGGTAAATACTTTCTGCATATAACATAAGGGAAGTCGGCAACTATGTTAATTCCCTTGTGCTTGTCCCATGATTTCACAAGCCCCTCAAAACCAGTGGAATAAAATTCTTTGGGCTTCTGTCTGAACTAGACGGTGAATTACCTTTGTACAGCTTGGAGCCAAACAAATGGAAGTTGCTTGGAGGAAGGTAAGGGCTATATGGAAGATGCTCGAAAAATTCCCAATTGAACTTTCACAGCATCTCAGTTGTCTTGATGGCAATATGAGGATGTGCATTATCAGGCAATGACAGCATGCCTTTGATGAGGAGTTCTGGTCGCTTCTGTCGAATGACATTACAAAATTTCATGAGAATGTTACAGTAGGAGTCAGCATTTACAGTTTACTCTCGTAGCTGGGATGTGGCAAGCATTATGCCCTAGTGATCCCAGAAGACTGTGAGCATCACTTTCCTGGCGATGAAGCATATATATTTGTAATTGTAACTGACTGATTTCTCCTCTTAAATTGAAGATCATTGGTGCACTATTCTGCTGCAAAACTAGTAAAATTATTGTTATATAACATTGCGATTAAGTGCCTGCATTGAAGTTTAGGGTTACTTCATTTAATTCTTTTCAACTGAAAATAGGTACAGTGCGGGCCCGGTAGAACGCAGTCTGCTCGATCGCAAAATTGGCTCCAACGCAGTTTTGGCTTGGCTCCCGATATAGACAGGCATTAATAATACCCGGTTTCCAGTAGCGTTTTCTTAACGCTACTGTCACTGATCTTTTATCTCCATCTCCATCTCACTTTATTTTTATTTATTTATATTTTATTTTATTTATGTATTTATTTATTTTGCTTACAACACCCATTTCTTGGAATGCGTTTTCATTGGTCATTGGATAGGACAGATCACTGAAGAAATGACCTTCCTTATCAACATTTCATGATGTGATGTTTTATCTTCTACGAGGGGCGATTGATAAATAAGGTCTCCATGGCTGTAACTTTTTTATTTGTTAACCGATTTTCAAAATTCTTTTTGTATCTTATACTCACATTTGTCCTCTATGTAATGCACTATTCACTTTTCGACATAGTCCCCATCCCTTTCCACGCATTGTACCAACGCGTAACCAGTTGGGTGAACCCGTCGGAGAGGAATTCCGGAGTTGTTGTCGACACCAGGATTGAATGGCAGCGTTTACCTCGCCGTCAGAACCAACTCATGTCCCTTAAGGGGCTCTTTCTTCTTTGGGAAGTGGTGAAAGTCGCAATGTGCAAGGTCTTTCGTCTTTGAACTGCAGTTTTTCATCTTTGAACTGTAGGCGCTGCAACGCCTCTGGTGTGTGGTGACTCGTGTGTGGGCGGACGTTATCGTACTCCAGAAGAGGGTCCAAAGCTGCCATTCAATCCTGGTGTCGACAACAACTCCGGAATTCCTCTCCGACGGGTTCACCCAACTGGTTACGCGTTGGTACAATGCGTGGAAAGGGATGGGGACTATGTCGAAAAGTGAATAGTGCATTACATAGAGGACAAATGTGAGTATAAGATACAAAAAGAATTTTGAAAATCGGTTAACAAATAAAAAAGTTACAGCCATGGAGACCTTATTTATCAATCGTCCCTCGTAGATACAATGTTGGTGACTTGTTACAGTATCCACCATTCAAAATTGTTTTCAGCATGCTGGTCTAGCAAAGGGCATTGAAAAGGAAGATGATGAAAATGAGAATGATACCTATAGTGATATTGGCATTTCAGCATTTTCAGAATTTGAAATTGAGCTTTTCCAAACGTGATGATGATGATGTTGCATCTGAAAAACCTTCAGTCTGTTTATGCATAAAATTCACATTTACAATTATAAATCTATATTTTGGAAAGAGATATGCATATCAAGGGGAGGGTCAGAACCATGCCGATTATGCTAAGTAATCCATCCATTGTTGTTATCAGATCAGATAGAGAGAACCAAAATTTAGGTCCCTTGAAGCTCTTTATAGCAGGGTTCGACTTTATTTATATAAGTACTAAATGTAATTTTTTTTCCAAAGATAATCCATAAAGCAGCATGTCAAACATTTGTGATGGGTTGTGTTTTGTCACACACCAAGATTATGGGATAAAACCCAATCACCACAACTCCCTTGGATTTATTGATTCATTTGTGGGTAGTTTCCCCCTGGATTACTGAGAAAACTGAGATGATTCAATTGGCAAGAGAATTACTTAAACTAACTTAACTGTGTGTCAGAGAGAACTGCAGTTGTTAATTAAAAACGATTTTATTCTCAATACATTACTTACTGTTCATTCATTCATCTAGCTCTGAGATAGATCTGTGTATTACTTTTTTTTTCAATTTTTTTTTAAATTTATTTATTGATTGTAATCCAATGCGTCCATCCAGGGCCTGTATGGCCAGAGGCCGACGAGTCGGGTCCCTGGATGAACCTGGATTAACGACTGCTGTAAGATGGTCACAGCAGCCGGGGGGGGGGGGGGGGTGATTGTATCTCAATGGTGGTCGCATCCGGTGACTAGCCGTGCCTGGTGTTGCTTAACTTCTCTGAAGTTGTGTGTTCAGTGGAAGCTCACCAGGCCACGGCCTCCCCCTGACTTTAACAATTAACTTTCATTTGCTCCACATGGAAAATTTTTTATTTCAAATGGACTAAGGTGTTGCTTATAATCCAGGGTTCCCACATTCTGGAAAGTCAGGGAAATGAAACGTGGTCAGGGAAGAAGGGCTATTTTCATGCGTTTGTCAGGGAAATGAGACTCTTCCTGGGAAAAGTCAGGGAAATAGATTTTACTGGAGACATCTACTTACATTTATATGTCCAGTTACGGACCAGGAGGCAAAAATTATTGAACAAGCCTCGTAATACTGATACTAATACTAATTTTATATAATGTGACAACTAATAATAATAATAATAATAAAATTGTGTCTGAAATCCTGTTGTAGAGACATGTTTTTTTAAAAAAAATTACGATTTGGTCAGGGAAATGAGACCGTCGATGTCAGGGATAGTCAGGGAAATGAGATACAGATTTTCTGTGGGAACCCTGTAATCCCAGTTATTGAACTATCATATAGTGGTGTCACATGTATTAGTTCTTTGTGCAGTGTTGCACTGATGCCATCTAAGATGTCTGGTGGTCTATGGATCCAGTGCCAACTTTTGCCGTCAGTTGCACGCCTGTTGCCATCGCTTGTAAATCCCTTCTCTGGACTCATGGTGAGAGATTGTATTTATGTGCACTGACCACTAAGCCTTATGTCCTTCCTGCCTTGAAGACTTATGCATGGTCTCTGTCGTCCTGAATTGTGACGCTCCTCCAGCTCTGCTAATTGTTGACTTGTCCCTGCTTAGCATCAACAATTCTCCACAGGCTGCCCTGGCGCTCTCTTTTCAGTTGACTCCGATATTCCATTTGGATTCGGCTGATGGTCTCTTTACTCAGTACCTGTTTATCAGTTAAGTTTCATGCTGTGTCACTCGTTGTTGCACTTGTTGTATTCTGCTCGTTTGTTCTGGAGAGTGGGTTGCAACGATTTTAGTGTATTATATAGTCTCTAAATCTGAGAGCATGCACCTATCTCCCCTCATGTTTATTCTGGACTATGGCTGGTTCT
>JAHWFO010107193.1:0-10393 GCA_023313115.1 Rhysida immarginata | reverse complement strand
AAAAAAAAAAAACAAAAAAAAAACAACTAGATTGGAGTATACTTTGATTTTTTTTTTTTTATTTTTATTTTTTTTTTTAAAGTGGACAAGATTTTGATGGTGTGGAGAGGTTGAGGTTGTTGGTTGGTTGTGTGATGGCCCATACGAGATTCTAAACAAAGACCCAATCCAGCAACTTTGTTGTCAGGAAGATCAAAGTGTGTCTACTATAATTGCAATAATTATTAAAAGACTGTAGGGTTTTTTTATTCATAGTAACCCCCCATTGTTCCCCGGTCGTATAGGTTGTACCGTTTTTGTGTAAGCTGCATAAACCAGGCAACCAGTAAAGACAACATGGATTCACCCATGAATTTTTTTTTATTAAATAGCCTCATGAGCAAATTCTATGCTTTAACTTCCTCCAGGAGTAGACTACTCAGCACCACACTTTTTGTAGAAAAATCTGCAAGAGTATTTCAATTCAATTCAATTAGCAGCAATGAATGCATTTTTATTATTTAATATCATTTGACATTTTGTGCCCTTTTTTTTTTTTATTTCCAAGTATACCGATACTATATGAACATTGTTGAATTGGTACTTGACTCCATCCAATAACTTCCCATTAGGATAGGAGGAGAATTTAGGGACATAATGATTGCTACTAAAGCCACTCTGCACACCACAGGGGCTTTTTTTTTTCTTTGCATGAATGCTTGCTCGCTGCTCTGCAGGAAAATGAATGACGTCACTGATGGCCATGCTGCAGGCCACCTTGCTGGATTTTGGTGATTGCTCCAGTGCTATTTTCTGTGCAGGTTTTTTTTCTTGCTGGTTTTACTAATTCAGCCAATCAATCAGAAACCAGATTGTGAAACCAAAATGGCGCCAAAATACTGAGGTGGATGTGAATTTGTCATTCATGAGATTCGCAGTCGCCTGCATTACGCACCACATTCGTGTTATATTCTTAACTCTTCGATGTGCAATGATAGCAGTCGTTTTCGATGAACTATTTCACATACAGAGTCCGTGTTTTTTTTTCTTCAGCAGCATCTCACGTGAGTTTCACCCTGCACAGTAGCATGCCCGATGTGAAGTGCAGCCAGCATGACTCCCTAGCAGCTGAGCTTGCATGTATGTAGGCAATCGAGCAAGAAAAAAAGCATCGTATGTGCATTTGGGCTTAAATTTTTATGCTGTGTCATATAATAAACAAACCTGTTACAATTTAATGGATGGACAAATTTTCCAGAATTAATGACTGATGGGGTTGTTGCAAATTAGTCCATTTTTGGTTCCTACTCACCAGTATATCTGAGGAACTTTTTTGAAAACCAAAAAAAGCCCTGCGAAACAGTCACATACTTTTCCAGAAATTTGGTTTAAGATACGTTCTTGGTGATTGATGTTTTCATGAAAAAACATGGAAGTGGAAAAGAAAGAAAAATACCTTGAAAAAAAAATATGAATAAATAACCAAACTAGCATTAATTTGGGATTTTACAGAAAAGAAAAAAAAACTGCCATCGTATTATACATCCAATAAATAGCAACTCAAACCATTGCTTTGTGCCATAAGGTTTTCCTCCTTTCAACGAATGATCAGGAAAGCATTCACTTTTAACACTCACACTCAGCAACAGAGAGAAGATGAGATAGAAAAAAATCAGGGTTTTTTTTGTCTACCTAATTGTTGACACCTTATCAGAAAACATAAAAGGAGAATTAAGTCCATCCTTTAGAATAACCAAAAAATTTGTCATCCTAAAAGAATTTATTTAAATAAAAAAAAAAATGCCTGAATTCTTCGATTAGTTTTTGTGTGTGTGTAAAACTACATTGGGATTAGTCACAGCCTCTGGTGGACATGTAGGTGGAGATTCCAAATGATATTTGTTAAAGTTTTTACAACAATGGAAGCGAAAGGAGTTGAGGCAACTTCTTATTTATTGTTGTGGATCGCTCTTTCAATGTAAATGTTGAATAAAAAATACTTGCAACAAGCAGAAAAACTGGAAAATATTTAATTAATTCAATCAGAGTTGAAATACTATAAAACAAGAATACTATTGAGTTACATTCCTGTTGACATAACACAAGGCCTTCTAAGAGCTCCTTGCTTTCATTAGAATGCTTCTATTTTTAACAACAATGGGGGGGGGGGGGAAAACACTTAAAAAAACTGTTACATAAGTAACACCATCTCTTGACACTACAAAACTTTAATAGGATAAAAAACTTAATCTCTTAACCAATATAAACTTAACAATACTGCTATAACGAACTATCCCAACAATTTATTGTAGAGGGTGTGGTACAAGTAAATTTGTGCTTGTTTATAATTTGATGACGAGGTTTTGAACTTTTTTTTGTTTGGTTATCCAAATATAATTCAGGATTCTCCCAGGTCATTTTTATTAAAAGGTGCTCTGCCTAGCTCTGAATACATGAAAAGTTAGTTGCACAACAGCGTGTAATGTTTATAAATTGTTGTTGTTGTCTGACCAGCTTCTTTATTATTTTCTTCTAAGATCTCTTTCCCACCCACCTGGGGAGAACACTGAAATATAAATCCATGTTGATGTTCCATGTACCCAACACCTGATTGATATATCATGTTTTTCACGTGTAGTTGTTTCCATGGCTAACGTAGCTTTCTGATGAATGCTCATTGAAATAGATCGGGGCTGAAGATCTGATCAGCAGACTAAAATATTAGAGCAAAGTTTTGCTTTTATTATAAGAATGCAGATGTTACTAAAACTGGCATAGAATTTAATTATGTAACTTTTTTGGAAATGTATTTTTTAGAATGTGGAAGAATTTAGAAATGAAAAAAAATATTTTTGTAACTTTGACCAAAATTGTGATTTTTTTTTTTGTGGGGGCAATTGGTGTTCTAAAAGCCAAGTTGACAGAAGTAACCAGATGGAGTTGATGGACTTGACAATTTTGTTGTTGTTAAGGTTATTTAATAATTTGAAGTTTTTGTGTTGTTGCTCATCTGTGACTGTCACATAATGCTGATCAGAAATAAAATGTTTTCCAATGTTTTATTCTTTGTTTTTCGTTTTATACTACTCCTTTTATTTATGGAATATCTTTCTGTGTGTGTGTGTGTGTTTGTTTTTGGATGTGTGTGTTTTCTGAAGAAAGAACTTAATGTGTGTCATATTATGCTAGCAGCCACATTTAATTTGTTTTTCTTCTGTATCTATGACTCTCTAAAACCCAACCCAGAACCTCCAAGATGGTGAGAGTCGGTAATTGTGTCAGGCAAGTGTTGACTTCTTCTTCGTTTTGCAGGGGGGAGGGCGAACTGGCAGAAGTAGCTTTTTTAATAATAATAACACTGAATTGCTTATTGCCCACACACAAATGCTGTGTTAATAATGCATTATGCCGTGTCTGTTGATATGCTTGATACTTGATTGTAAAAGAAGGGGGTCAAACTTGCCTGTAGCAAGCTAATACTGGGCAATGGTAGAAGCAGACGTACTGTGAGGTCCACACCTCTCACTTTTAATTAGAACAATCAAAGGAGAACTGAGAAATTAGCAAATGGTAAAGTAATTTAATGAGAACCTATGCGCTTCGAATAAACTTCATCATCAGGGTAGGATACAGCTACAGTCTAGATGGCATCTGACAAGGAATATATGGGGTCATTCATTTGCTAATTCTCAGTTCTCTTTTTTATTGTTCTCATATTACTAGCAAAAATTATACCACAATGCAGTTTTAATTAGAATTATGGAAGAAATTTTTAATATCTATTTCACAGGAATAGATAGTTAAATGAGTATGAATTGTGTATAAAGAACAATATTTAATTATTCGTAATGGATAATAAGACTGGCGAAGAATATAATATAGATATTAAAGTCAGTACTAGAACATAAAGGTGAATGTGACTCTGAAATAAGTGATAGATCATAATAGATAGGTGTTAATGTCAGATACTGATATGGATATGAATCTAAATATGATAATGATTTATGTTATTATCAGAATACTGCATGCATAATAAGTGGCATACAATATTGGAGTTATAAAAAGTAATTATATTAATCTGTTATAAAAAAAACAGATTCAAACCATTTATGTCAACTTAAGACAGTCAGTCACATGGAAGAGAAAATTGTCAGATTTCAACCAGGTGTGAGGTTGTTTACGATGATTTTTGTGGAAAAACGCCCACCTGTGGACACCTACATTCATCTCGTGATATGAGGTGATCGATGGAAGAAGAACGAATTAGAACACTTCACGTGTGTGTGTGTGTCAATCCATCCCAGTCCAATGAGGATCGTGAGAGTGATATAGAAACCCGAGCGTTTCACTTGTTGTTTATATAAAATACTCTTGAATATCAGAGTCTAAGTTAAGGACGATGATGAACTTCCCCCTGTCGGAGTGAAAGACGATATCTAGAGCCACGACGGAGAGCCAGGCAGAGAACGACCCAAAAGAGTGTTGACCAGCTGCCTGAAGCACCGTAATACGCTGACGATCGAGAAGGAGAACAGCAGAGTCCGCCATTGTTGACAAAGCAGTCGCATAATAGCATAGCAATAGAATAACTTGTGTATCCAATCCTACCCTTAGAATCAGCGAAAGTATCTCAAGCATAACGCTAAGTAATAAAAATAAAACAGTCAGTTATTATTATTTTACATCCCATAAGAAAAGCAGTGTTAGGGGAAGAAGCAGACGAACTACATTGAAGTCATCAACTGCCTGCTACGCTGGAGCTTCCTTGAAAACACAAAGGTAATTCCTGATTTGCTTGTACGAACACCTAAATTCAGTCACCACTTTCTTTCGAAATATTGAAAATAATAAGTTTAAGAGAATTCTAAAAATAAACATTAAATTAACTTGTTGTAGAAACTAGTCATCATTTGATAAAAAAAATACCTGTTCAGATTATTATTATTTACAAAAGCGATAAAATGAGAATCAGTAGAATAATTAAAACTGTTCTTTATTATCCTTGATTGGCTTAATTATTCCTGGTCTTGAGTTTAATATCCATTATAAATAAGTCTCTGGAGCAACACCAGAGCCGACCCCTAGCCACTTGCCTAACTGTAAATTACGGTTGGAAGGTGTACTCAGGGCTACCGATCATTAGGACATTTATTATTCGAACTTATCTGAACCTCATTTGAAATTATTAAAAATTTACAACAAAAAATATTTCCATCTATTTAACGTGGCCCAGGTCGTCACAGTACGTCCAACCTTAAAGCGAGGCTCACTGGATTCTGGAAGGACGAAGAGTATGTGGAACCATGGCATGTATCTGGATGAAGACACGGTAGGAGACCTTTCTTTCCTTTATTATTTATTTTTTAAGCAAAAAATTTTATTTATTTCCTTTTACAATCGTTATTATTATTGATTCTGGTGGTTCATGTGATTTTTTTTTTTTTTTCTAATTGATTGAATTTGTGATGTTAAAGATGGACAATATGATGGCTTAGATAAAATTGAATTAATGGGTTAAATAAAAAAAAAAAAAAAAAGGGTGAGTCGCGTTTAATATTTTTGTGCGATGTTGGTGCTAAAATTATACGAAATTTCACAATGAGTACATTTTAAAAAAGAAGGCTGTTCGCAACCGATTGCAGGGCAGTTGTCGGACAAGCCGCCTTCAGAATAATATTTTAAGCCGCCTTCAGAATAATAAATAACCAAATCACGGATGTCACTATAATAATAAATGACGTGTCATCAGCAAGATTGGGTGTTGTGTGGGTACTCACCAAATAAATGCAGAGTGTATTGTAGGCGTTTGAAAAACATTTGTTTATAGGCCATGTTATGAAAGGTGGCAGTGCGAGTACCTCCTTTCCTGCATGACCAGCCATGCTCGGGAAGATCTGTGACAGCTTCCAGTGTCCACCATGAAAAAGCACAGGTTGATGCGCCGATTGATTCGCAGTAATCGCTGGATCGAGCAAAAGGGACATTGTACGTTGAGTTGAGCAGAATGCATGAGTGCCTGGGCTATCTCAAATGGTGTGTTTGAGATGGGTCTCAGAGATGCTGACATTAGAAATAATGTAGAGTAGAGAATAGGGGGAGACTGCCTGTGCTGCACTACACACTCCTGGAGGGGTGAGGCATTTCTGCGCCGTTCTTCTTGCTGGGAACAACAAATTGTGGCTACGCCATTACAACATCGAGAACAAACGACAGTCCCATGAGTACCAGCACAAGGAATCCCCACCCCTTGGGGGGGAAAGAAAAAATTCTCAAATTGTTTGCTTCAGCAGGGTTTTTTTTTGTTTGATGAGAGTGGGGCTGTGCATATCGAGCTCCTTGATGAGCATGGGCACATATGATCAAGTTGACCCAGTATATTGGCGACTTTGCCGAAACACTGAGGGCGTGGCTGACCTGTGCTCATTCTGCAATGTGACAAATTGCCAGGCTCCATACGAGTCGCAAAATCAAATCGTACACCCCTCTGAGTGGTTGATCGGTCTCTTCATTCCGAACCCTGCCCCCTGGGGCTTTTTTTTCAATCCTTTCCCAAGCTGAAGGAGAATATATCAAGGGGCAGAGATTCAATGGGGATGTGGAGAGAGGTCAAGGGGGCAGTTTTGAAAGTGCATTTTTTAGGAGACTACATTGAAAAGTAAGTAATTGACAGCTGTACCTCATGTAGAAAAAAAAGATGAAGCTTTTGCTCTGTGCTGCATGATTTCTCTCTTCAATCAAATGGTAAAGTTAAAAAATTTTTCTAGCCAAACAGAGAAAAGCAAATTCAAAATATAAACACTTTGCGGTTTTGGTCTAATGGTAAAAATTAACCAGATTTCCACTTGCCAGCTGTTGGTTTTGTGTTGGACTTCACTGGTTTCATCAACAGATTGGTGCCACTTGTATTCTGTTAATAGACTTTGTTGGCATCCATTTAAGTTGATGACAAAGTAACCCAAGATAAGATTTATATGTTGTTTAATTAAACAAACAAACACCAACTGTAAATGTGTTTATGACGAGGCAGCTCTCTTTATTGCACCTTTTTTTAAAACTTAATGCATGCTGCTTTTCCTGGGGCCTCTCCATTTTTTCTTGTAAACCACTGCTTGTAGGCAATGAATGAACTAATACGAGTGTGTGTGGGTTTTTTTTTAAATAATTAAAACTTTTGAATTTGAACTATCCTCACCCTCCAGTGATGTATCTATCGTATGTGTTCTCTCCATCATTTATTAGAAATAAATATTTGAAATCTTCATAACCCTTGCACTGATGATGAATATTGATGTCCTTTGGCATAAACAAACAATTGCGTATAGTGCTTGACTCCACAGGGGTTTTCTCCATTAAGGCAATTCTGTTGTTGACTTTGAACCACTCTTTTGTTGTAATTTTAGCCGAGAGTGAGTAATATGAGGCAGGTCTAGCCCTTGTTTTTAAAATAAAAATGACATTTTGTCTGTTTTTTATATCAAAGCAACTGCTCTTTCAAACAAAATTTCCTTGTTCATTGTGTGTGCAGAGAAAATCTGAGAAAAAATAATTTGAAATGGACATTATTTTTAAGTGAAAGGAAAGACATGTTTCGTGGCCAAAATTCAGATGCACCACTTTGTTTTTTTTAGCAGTCAATGGAGGTTTGCACTTGTTGTTTTGAATATATACGATGTTAATTATTTGTTGGTAATATGCACAGAACTCTCTAAATATGTTCTCGAATGGAACACACACAACAAGCAAAAAGCAAACTGAATTGATGTGAAGAAGGGAAAATTGTGTCTGCAGTAAAAGATGTGATATGAGGGTTACTGTTTAAACTAGAATCTGCCTAAAATTTCATATATGTAGAGAGAAATTAATATGACCGGAGCTACATTAGACTAATTTTTTGATTCTTGTGAACAAATGAGATTGTAGAATTACTAACGAGTGCAGAAGTAAATTTAATCTAATGGAATATCCACAGACAATATATACTCGTGCATCTCTTTGTTGGTGTTGAATTGGGATTTATCCTTTGAAAGAAACTTCAATGGTCCCAAACGGATGAAAGTCACAAGAGGACAAATTCTGGGTCTGTAAGTGTAAGGAAGATATTTTGAAAACCTCCCGTTTCTTGGTTATAGTTCATTCAGAACAACTTTTTTTTTTTTGCGACGAGCGTTGTCGTGGAGAATGATCACGCTCCTGCTAGGACCCACTTTGTTTTTTTTGTTTTTTTTTGTTTTCCTGCCCTTAAAAGATTTTTCCTTTTTTTTTTTTTTTTTCAGGATGGGGGTTCCGTGTCTGATGTATAAAAAAAATAAAAGGGCAACTGTGTGTTTTTTTTGTATTAAAATTATTTTTTATACTTGCGAACAGTTAGCAAAAATGAAACATTGGAAACACACAAGAAGCCAAACTGCTTCTCCCATAAACAGGGTTTTTTTTATTCAGCATGAATACGTATTTCCGAATGCCAAGTGTTCATTTTTTTTTTTTCAACATGACTAAAATTCCAAGGAGCCCCTGGGGCTTTATTTTTTATACACATCAATGAGGTTCCTTCACATTCCACATAACTTCACAGTCCAATCCAAGAAATTCTCTTCTTTTAAGAGTGCCCCAAAATCAAATCACTATTGTCAGCATTTAATTTAAGTAGAATTTTAATTATTGCCATTTTTCTAAGGAAAATTAAGTTTCTTTTCCAACATCTTATGGCCTGTCTCTGTGTATATAACATACGTGCTGAAACTCAGGATTGGAATTGCAAATGTGGGTGTGTCGAAAATAATGCCCACCAATCCTGGTAATGATCCTTTTTTTTTTTTTGATTGCCCGATATAAAAAAGGCATCAAAACACACTTTTAGCTTTGTTGTACACTCCCAAGCTTCTTTGGTCAGGCTGTCCTTATTAACAAATCCAAGAAGTCTCCTGAGCGATTCTTATGCTCAAATTTTCTTTTGGCATTATTCCTCTAAATATATATGACCCAATATATATTTTCTGTGTGTCCTTCTAAGGTTGTTGTTGTATTCCTGATTTTGTTTCCCTGATAAGGTTGTTATAATTCCCCTGTATCTGTTTTAATGGCAGCAAAGTTGTTTTTGATTCTCGTTATTTATTTCTTCCTGTTGGTTGTTTTGTTTAAGTGGAAGGGTTTGAAAGCTGGCTTTTTTTTTTCAGAATCATTTGCTGAAAAGCTGAAACCCTTGTGAGGGAAACCTTATGAGTCAAGTGGCTATTGATGTACTGTACGATGGAACAAATGACAGTTTTCTGTAGATCCCAGAATGTTGTTAGTTTTGTTCTATCGTACATATTAATAGCCACTTGACTTGACTACTGCTTCGCTCATAAAGGTTTTTCCAACAAATGATTCTGAAAAAGAAGCCAGCTTTCAAGCCTTCCACTTAAACAAAACAACCAACAGGAAGAAATAAATAACGAGAATCAAAAACCAACTTTGCTGCCATTAAAAACAGATACAGGGGAATTATAACAACCTTATCAGGGAAACAAAATTAGGAATACAACAAAGGACAGACAGAAAATATATTGGTGTTGGTCATATATACACTATATGATCAAAAATATCCGGACACCCCTCACAATGATCGATTGGCCCAATGTCACATGATAATGACTTGCACATCATTTAAATAACTTCCCACACCTTCAGACCCAACTCTGCTTGGACATTGGCAAGAATGGGTCGTACGGCAGAGCTCAGAGAGTTCCAACGTGGAACCATCGTTGGATGTCACCTATGCGGCAAGTCCGTGCGTGACATTTCCAGCCTTCTTCAGATACCCAAGTCAACAGTAGGCGATGTCATTATGAAATGGAAGATCAACAACAGTTCAACAACGAACCGGTAGACCCAAGAAACTAACGGACAGAGACCGTCGAGTGCTTCGTCGTGTCACCCGCAGCAACCGGAAGTCCTCGGCGGAAAAAATTGCCACAGAGTTTCGAAACGCCTCTGCAAACGATGCCAGTACCATGACAATTCGTCGGGAACTGCACACGATGGGATTCCATGGCCGTGCTGCTTCCCACAAGCCCCACATCAGCAGGGTCGATGCCAAGCGACGTCTGGAGTGGTGCAAAGCCCACAGAAACTGGACAATGGACCAATGGAAACGTTTAATGTGGACAGACGAATCTCGCTACACACTCTGGCAATCCGATGGACGAGTTTGGGTTTGGCGCATACCTGGAGAACGCTTCTTACCTGAGTGCACAGAGCCTACAGTGAAGTTCGGAGAAGGAGGAGTCATGGTGTGGGGCTCATTTTCATGGTACGGACTGGGCCAGCTCGTTCCTGTGCAAGGAATCATGAACTCCGACCGTTATCTGAATGTTTTGGACAACTGTGCACTTCCAACGTTGTGGCAATTTTTCGGAAACGGGCCATTTCTCTA